>ONZH01006040.1:0-137090 GCA_900303285.1 Rhinella marina
GGAGAATGCATCTATTCCCACTGAGGGACTTCTGGGATTGAGAGAAAAGTATGTGTCTATCTGGAAAGTTCCGTTCTGACACAAACAGGTCTATTTGGGGAGATCCCCAACGGTGACATAACTCCTGAAATATAACCCTGTTCAGCATCCATTCTCCTGGACAGAACTTTTTTCTGCTTAAAAAATCTGCCGTCACATTTTCTACTCCTTTTAAATGAACTGCCCTTACTGATAGGCAGTTGGATTGAGCCCAGATGAAGATTTGATCTGCGATCTTCTGTAGAAGCGGGTTTTGTGTTCCTCCCTGTCTTTTTGAGGTAACTGACAGTAGTTACGTTGTCGGACAGAATTTTAGATGTTTCCCCTGCAGCATACGTGAGGCTTTCCCTAGAGTTCTCTGGACTGCTGCCAATTCTCTGGCGTTTGAGGACCAACCCCTCTCTTCCCTGGACCACAGACCCTGATAAAATCTTTCCCCTATGTGGGCACCCCAGCCCCGAAGGCTGGCATCGGTCGTTATTATCTCTGAAGGTTCCTTGTTCCAGGGAACGCCTTTCCTTAGATTTACTGGGGAGGTCCACCAGAGCAGGGAGGTTTTTACTTGGTTGGGTAAAGATATTTCTTGTCCAGGGGAACCTGGATCTCTGTTCCAGGAGGAGAGAATCAGGTTTTGGAGTGGTCTGCAGTTGAATTGCGCCCAGGAGACCATGGGAATGCAGGATGTCATCACCCCTAGTATGTGCATAGCTTCTCGGAGGAACAGCATTTTTTCTTTTGGAATAAAGATATTTCCTTTTTTATAGCTGCCTGCTTTGTGAGAGGAAGAAAGGAAGTCTGAAGTACTGAATCGAGGAGGGTACCCAGAAAAATCTTCCTGTAGTCTGGATGAAGGTCGGACTTTTTCCGGTTGACGATCCACCCCAGGTCTCGCATCAACGACAGGGTCGTCTGGAGTTGTTCTGCCATGGACATCTGAGACTCCGCTATGAGTAGAAAATCGTCCAGGTATGGAACTATTAGTATGTCCTTCTGTCTGAGATGGGCCATCATTTCTACCACAATCTTGGTAAAGATGCGAGGGGCTGATGAGATTCCGAAGGGGAGGCACTGAAACTGAAAATGGTGTATCAGACCGTTTATTTTTATGGCAAATCTGAGATACTGCTGGAACGCCGGGTGTATAGGTACATGGTAGTAAGCATCTTTGAGATCGATGGTGCACATTACTGCTGCTGGGGTGATAAGTGGAATTGCCGTCAGTACCGAGTCCATTTTGAAATGGTAGTACCTGATCCATTTGTTCAAGTATTTTAAATTTATTATTGTACGGTAGGAATTGTCTGGTTTTTTCACCAAGAAGAGTTTTGAATAGTGGCCCAAAAAACGTTGATTTTTGGGAACTGGAACTATTACTCTTGTTGCACATAGTTTCTGCAGATCCTGTATCATGCGGTACTGTAGAGTTTTTGTCTGGGGTACTGTAATGCAATATTTTTGAGGGGGATTGGACCTGAATTCTAGTTGGTACCCCTCCTGGATGGTTTGAATGATCCAGGGATTGTTTGAGATTCTGGCCCATGCCTGATAGAACAGACGGAGTCTCCCCCCACCGGACTGGCGTCATTGTCTACCCGAGGGAGTAGAGGTATTTGGTTAAGCAGGAACCCTCTACCTCTGCCCCCCTTTGGGGTGGCTCCACCTACCCGTCTTGCCTTTCCCCCCGACCGGAAAAGTTTTGAGACTGTCTAGGGGATCTCCGAAAGGGCTGATTTTTCTTGGGTTTCTCTTCAGGAAATCCCTTCCTCTTATCAGCTGCCTTTTCCAAGATGGAGTCCAGGATGGGTCCAAAGACATAGGAACCTGAAAAGGGTATGGCACACAGCTTATTTTTGGAAGCCAGATCCCCTGACCAGTTTTTAAGCCAGAGAGCTCTTCTGGATATATTGGCAAGGGTGCCGTTTTTAGCCGCGAATCTAACTGACTCGGCCAATGCGTCTGCTAAAAAGGCAGTAGCACTTTTAAGGAGGGGTAAGGATTCCAGAATGTCCTCCCTAGGGGTTTTAATTTTAAGTGGTTTTCAAGCTGATCTAACCAGAGATCCATAGCCCGAGCCACGGAAGTTGCCGCTATGTTGGTATTTATCAGAGCAGCAGAGCATTCCCATGCTCTTTTGAGCAAACCCTCTGTTTTACGATCCAAAGGGTCCTTGAGCTGAGAAGAATCTTCAAAGGGGATAGATGTTCTCCTGGCCACCTTTGCTACCTGAACATCCACTTTAGGTATTTCTTCCCATAGTTTAATATCTTCCGGATCAAAAGCTAAACGACTCTTTGAATTCCCTGGGAATGGAGATTTTCCTCTCGGTATCCGCCCATTCCTCTAGAATTAACTCTCTTAGGTTTGAATTAACTGGGAAGAGCTTCCTCTTTTTTGCTCTAAGGCCCCCAAACATTTGGTCTTGGATGGATTTAGCTGGTTGAACCTCCTCTACATTCATTGTCTCTCTGACCGCAGAGATCAGGGAGTCTAAATCCTCCATGGAAAAGAGGTATTTCTTGGCGTCGTCAGACCGTGACATTGGCCGAGGAATCCTCTTCCTCCACCTCCCCTTCTGAGTAGTATTGACCCTCCATAAGGTCCTCAGAGTCAGAATCCCATTGGGTCTTCCTCTTTTTTGCAGCCGGGGAGGAAGGCGGGCAAGGTTTGGATAATCCTGACACCGTAGCCTGCACCTCCTCCCGAATCATGCTTCTTAATTCGGTTAAAAAAGATGGTTGTTCATCTTTAATTAATTTTGCTATGCAGTCAGGACATAACTGCTTTTTGTACGGATCCTGCAGTTTTTTGCAGCAGGTAGCACACTTTCTCGGCTTCTTCCTAGAATCAGGCTGAGATTTATGAGCCGATTCTTTTTCCCCCTAGGAAAAAACCAAGAAAGGCATAGCTTCAGAAACTGAAACTTCCCAGAGGAGCGGAGGGAACAGGGAACATCGACTTACATGACCCCTGGGCAGAAGGATCCATAGCTGACTCAGTCTTAGAGGATGAAAGGGCCTCCATGGTAGGACACCAACCTCATGAAGTGTCACCCCTTAATAGGGTTCAACTTACCTGCCCACCTTCTGCTCCGCGACGCTCCTCCCCTCTTCGTCCGGGGGACTCACCACCTAAGGAGGGAGTCAAAACCCCGCATGTGCCGGCGTCCTCGCTGCCCTGCACGCTCGGTGGGCGCCGCCATCTTGGAAACGTCACTTCCTGCGACCGGAAGTGACGTCACGCGCGCGCCTCCCGCATCCAGCGAAGTGGAGGAGCGTCTGATCCGACCCGAGAGCCCCCGGAGGGGAAGCGGTGTCGGCGCCCCCTACCCTGGATTTCAGGTAGGCTTGTGGGCAGCTAGAGAACCCCCGGAGGGGGAGCTAGCAGGGCTTTTGGTTCCTGGAGCTGAGAGGGGAGACCGGACATCCCCCGACCAGCTCCTGGCCCTCTCCTGAAAATCTCTTCCTGTATCTTCTTTCCCTGATGGGAGCTCACTCCCTATCCCTGTAGGGACAGGAAGACACTGGTGTGAGGAGGGAAGGGGGGGGCCTTTTAAACTTGTCTCACTTCCTGTCCCTACAGAGATAAGGGATTGACATCCTCCATGTGCTGTCATGGGGGATGTCCTGGAAAAATACAAGTAGAAACAATGGGGCAGATTTATAAAAAGTGGCACAAACTCAGACGGACAGTCTTAAACTGCGCCAGATTTATAAACCACTGTAATAAATCTGGTACAGTGTAGAACTGTCGGGTCTCAGTTTGCACCACTTTTGAAATGGCTAGCTTTCTATGGGAAGAGTATGCCAGTTTTTGGCACAACTTAGGTCACGCCCCTTTGTACCAAGGCCACGCTCCTTTTGTCGGACGTGGCGCAAAAGTGTCTTAAAAGTGTCGGGAAACCCCTTATAAATGTGGTCTAAGGTGTTTAAGACTCTAACTACGCCAGAATTCTGGTGAAGACAGTTTTATAAATCTTCCCCAATGTATTTTCAATGGCTGTTTTGTAATCAAAACAAAAAAGCTCTATGAAAAAATACTCTGCGGCCTTAACCCCTTAAGGACTGAGCCATTTTACATTTATTACTACCTGCGTTCCAAAACCAATAATTTTCATATTTTGAGGCTTGTTTATGGGGGACAAATTATACTTCCTAGCGGCACCATTTATTATTTCATGCAATGTACCAGTTTTGTTTTATAAATTTCAATTTTGTTATAGATTGGGAATTAGGGGACGTGGCGATACCTAACATGTTTATGTTTTCACTTGTTTGTTGATTTTTATATCAGTTCTAGGGAAAGGGGGTGATTTAAACTTTTAGGTTTTTTTATAGATTTTTTTTTTCATTTTTTTAGACTTTTTTTTGGGGTGCAGTCCATGGGAGAGTGGGGGGTTTTTGGGGTGTGGAGGGAGGTTTGGGGTGCAGTGCGTGTAGAGGGAGGTTTGGGGGTGCAGTGCATGTGGAGGGAGGTTTGGGGGTGCAGTCCGTGTGGAGGGAGGTTTGGGGGTGCAGGTCCGTGTGGAGGGAGGTTTGGGGTGCAGTGCGTGTGGAGGTTTTGGGGTGCAGTCCACGTGGGGTTTGGAGGGAGGTTTGGGGTACAGTCCATGTGGGGTGTGGAGGGAGGTTTGGGGTGCAGTCCGTGTGGAGGGAGGTTTGGGGGTGCAGTCCATGTGGAGTGGGGGTTTGGGGTGCAGTCCATGTGGGGTTTGGGGTGTGGAGGGAAGTTTGGGGTGCAGTCCGTGTGGAGTGGGGGTTTAGGGGTGCAGTCCGTGTGGAGGTTTGGGGTGCAGTCCGTGTGGGGTGTGGAGGGAGGTTTGGGGTGCAGTCCATGTAGAGGGAGGTTTGGGGGTGCAGTCCGTGTGGAGTGGGGGTTTGGGGTGCAGTCTGTGTGGGGTTTGGGGGTGTGGAGGGAAGTTTGGGGTGCAGTCCATGTGGAGTGGGGGTTTAGGGGTGCAGTCCGTGTGGAGGGAGGTTTGGGGGTGCAGTCCGTGTGGAGGGAGGTTTGGGGGTGCAGTCTATGTGGAGGTAGGTTTGGGGGTGCAGTCCGTGTGGAGGGAGGTTTGGGGTGCAGTGCAGTTTTGGACTGTTTAAGAGAGCCTATGACCGATCTCACAAACGGATCCTTACAACGCAAGTGTGAAAGTAGCCTAATGCTAGTTTCACACCTGCGGCGGGGGACTCCTGAAGTGCAAATATGAATATGTTTATGATCATTTGGAATCCATAAGGTCTGATTAAATTATTCTTCCCTCTGAATGAATTGAAGACTGGAAGTGCTTGTATGTGAATAGTTAAACTGTGTCCTTGTCATTTGTCTTACCTGTTTGAGACCTTGTATATTTCTGTTAGGCTACTTTCACATTAGCGTTATGGAATTCCGGTATTGAGCTCCGTCATAGGGGCTCAATACCGGAATAAAACGCTTCCGTTTTGTCCCCATTCATTGTCAATGGGGACAAAACTGAACTGAAGACAACAGAATGCTCCTGAAAGCATTCCGTTCAGTCTTCAGACCGGAGAACAAACCGCAACATGTTGCGGTTTGCTCTCCGTACTAGTTATCCGCACCTAAACGGATCTGGAATGACCCCCAATGCAAGTCAATGGGGACGGATCCGTTTGGTGTGGACACACTTGTAAACGGATCCGTCCTCCATTGACTTTCAATAGAGGTTATTCTGGATCCGTTTAAACGCTAATACAACCGGATCCGGAATTACGGATCCACAAGGTTGTATTACTCAGTACGGATCCGGCGGGTGAAGGGACCCGCCGGATCCGTACTAACGCTAGTGTGGAAGTAGCCTTAGATGAAATGAAACAATGAAACTGGTGGGAAAATGTTTGGGGAAAGCTTTGTTCATTCTATCTGATAGACTGGACACAGAAAACATGTGTACAAGGTATTGTTCTATGTATCTGACCATGTGTAAATGAACAATGATCTGTTGGGAAAGGTATATGTGCAGGACAATTAGCATTATCTGCATAGTTTGTCTTGGGATTCTGATTTATTGCGGATCTGAGAATTGGCCACTCCAAGGTTCATAATAATACCAGAAAACCAATATACGCACAGTGACCATCAAGGATTGTGTAATCTAGCTACATTCCATTAGGGGGTGAAGCTCTTTGGTTAAAACAGTATAAAAGCTGGACAGTTTCAGGAAGACATTGGAGTTCACCTAGGAGGAGACGTCTTGCCTAGGAAAATGGTTCCCAATCGAGTCTCTGATAGTCTCGCTGAAACGGGCTCCCCAGCTGATGTGTATTGCTATCGGATGATGCTAACTCAATTGGTGATGTATGTACCTTCATTCTGGATGTAGTTAGGACTCTAGATGAAGTGTGGTTGCAAATATGTAATTAGTATTTGTGTTATCCTTTGTCTTACCCCTTATTGTTTGTAAGTGTTGTATTTGGTGTATTTTCCGTATTTTGCTAAAAAGGACATATATTTGCCTAATTATTCTTATTCCCTCAATAAATGTACTTGATTATTTTACTATGTTTAACGCGGTGTGGGTTCTCTCTCTTTAAAGAGTATCTGAACCTAAAATGGTGTATTTGTTAGCAAGTTACCTAATTTGTTAGCAATACAACTCTAGCAGACTGTTCCATTGGGTGAACAGCCCGCCGGATCCGTGCTGCCGCAGGTGCACGTGTGGGGCCGGAACTACGCTCTGGCCCCATTCACTGTAATGGGGGACGGGTCACGGATCTGGCTACAGCACGGCAACTCCTGTCGAGAGGCGGCCAGAACAAAAGTACAGCATGTTGTACTTTTGTAAGGATCCGTTTGTGAGATCCGTCACAGGCTCTCTTAAACAGTCCAAAATTGATCAGTTTTGTCCTAATGCATTCTGAATGGAAAAGGATCTGTTCAGAATGCATCAGTTTTACTTCAGTTCAGTCAGCGTTCCGTTTTGGAGGCGGACACTAAAACGCTGTTTGCTGCTGATCCAAACTGGCTATTTAAAAGGTAATACAGCCGGATCCGTTCAGAATAGATGCAGCCGGTTGTATTATCATGACGGAAGCGTTTTTGCTGATCCATGATGGATCCAGCAAAAACGCTGGTGTGAAAGTAGCTTTATTTACATTGGACTGTGGGGTGGAGTGATGTTATTTACATGGGACTGCACGTTGGAGGTGGCTGAGGGCAGGTTTATGTTTTTTACATGGGACTATGAGGTGGAGTGATGTTATTTACATGGTACTGCATGTTAAAGGCAGCTGTCGGAGGGAGTGATATTTAAATAGGACTGTATGTTGATGATGGCTATGGCTGGGAATGATGTTATTTACATGGGACTGTATATTGGAGGGGACTGGAGAGATGTTGTGATTTACACAAGAGGGAAATAGCTTTATTTACATGGGACTGTATGGTGGAGGGGAATTATAATTTCTGAGGACACTAAAGGGAGGAATATAACTACAGCGGGCAATATAAATACTGGGGTCACTTCAGGGCGAGCATTATAACAGTAGGGGGAGCTATATAAATACTGGGGGCACTGTAGGGGTATTATAAATCCAGGGGACATTAGGCGTTCTTATTACTAATGGGGACAATCTTGAGGAGCATTATCAGTGCTGGGGTCACTGTAGGGTGCAGTGTTACTAATCAGGGAATTACTACTAGTAGGACTATTACTATAGGGGGCACTGATATTTCTTCAGGATAGTATTTGGGGGTATTGGGGGCACAGCGAGCATCAGGATAAGACTGTGGGGACTCCAGGTTGGGGGATGATGATAGAAATGTCAGGAAGCTAAGATGTCTGTGTGTCACACTCTGCAGAGACGAGGCAGCTGAGAGAAGTTGTCCGGACCGAATGGAGAAGATGATGACAGGGAAGATCTACATCAGAGGAGACGTCACCTGGAGGCCCTGGATGTGAGGTATGTGCTGCTGTATAGCAAGGGTGGAGCAAGGGTCGACATAGAGAATTGGGCCATATTCATTGGGGCTTGGGCCCCGGATCTTTTGAGACCCTAGCAACGCCCCTGCCTAGATGAACAGTTTTTCTGGAAAGTGGATTGGTCGTCATGGGCCAGTTGAATGGCCCCCAAGGTCTCCCGATCTGACCCCCTTACACTTTTATCTTTGGGTTTATCTGAAGGCAACTGTCTATGCTGTGAAGATACGAGATGTGCAACACCTGAAACTATGGATACTGGAAGCCTGTGCTAGCATTTCTTCTGCAGTGTTGCTATCAGTGTGTGAAGAGTGGGAGAAGAGGGTTGCATTGACAATCCACCACAATGGGCAGCACTTTGAACACATTTTATAAGTGGTCACAAACTTGTAAATAACTCATGAAAGAATAAAGTTACGCCATTGTTTTTCTTGTGAAATTCTCAATAAGTTTGATGTGTCACATAACCCTCTTTCCATTGAAAAAACTAAAGTTGGATCCAAAATGGCCGACTTCAAAATGGCCACCATGGTCATCGCCCATCTTGAAAAGTTTTCCCCCTCCCATATACTAATGTGCCACAAACAGGAAGTTAATATCACCAACCATTCCGATTTTACTTAGGCCTCTTTCACACAAATGTATTTTTTGCAGACTCCGATCTCATTTCATGTGAAAAATGCGGACCCATTCACTTCTATGGGTCCGCAAAAAATGCAGACAGCACACCGTGTGCTGTCCACATCCGTATGCCTGTTCCATAGCCCGCAAAAAAAAATAGAGAATGTCCTATTCTTGTCCGTATTATGGACAAGAATAGAAATGTTCCGTTCCGCAAAATACGGAATGCACACGGATGCCATCCGTTGTTTTTGCGGCTCCGCAATTTGCGGACCGCAAAACACGTTTGTGTGAAAGAAGCCTTAGGTGTATCCATATAAATGGCCCACCCTGTACATATGGGGGCGTGCAAGCCGCCCACCCATAGCTATTAGGATAGTTAGAATAGGTCCTGGGAGATCCCTACATTCTAACCAGCTCAATGCATTTTACCTCAATATGTGAAACTTACACCATATACAGTAATGTGTTATTGTCCCAGAAAAGGGGGCAACTGTGCAGTGGATGGGTGCCACCATTACTGATCCATGTTATGCCATACAGTCTTGATCAGTGGTGCACGGTCTCATGTCCTGTTTATGGTTTTTTAGGTGAATGCAAGGGGCATAGAGAGCCACCTGCGCTAGTGCCCCCAGCTCTCCTAATATACAGCACACCCTAGTCCGGAACCCCCCCATACAAAGCCAAAGACCCTCATGTACACCATTTAACAGCTCCTGCAACAGAACTTCACCACATTAACCACCGTGCACTAGATCTACCCTATCTACAGCACATTAACCCCTCCTGCACTAGACCTTTCCTTATGTGCAGCACATTAACCCCTTCTACACTAGACCTCCCCCTATGTTCAGCGCATTAATCCCTCCTGCACCAGAATTCTCACTATGTACAACACATTAACCCCTCCTGCACTAGACCTCTTCCTATGTACATTACATTAACCCCTCCTGCCTTAGAAGTCCCCTTATGTACAGCACATTAAGGGATCATGCACACAACCGGTCCCCAATGCACATGCACCATCTGTGTGGCCGGTGCTGACGGATGTAGACCTATTCAACTTGAATGGGTCTGCAATCCGTCCACAGCCGCAAAAAACAAACAAACAAGAGAATGTGCTTCTGTGGCCTTTCCACTCCATATCTTCTGGATTGTGGACCCATTCAACTGAAATGGTGAGCACACAGCTAATGCCCGTATATTGTGGACCTGCTGTTTGCGACCCGCAATACTGGCACGCGGTTGTGTGCATGAGGATACCACATTATGTTGCAGCAATGTAGTGACACAGTTTTGGTAATGATAGTTTGATTTTTTTGCTACTGTCACATCATGTCTCAGTGCAAAACCATATACTATCATTACAAAAAAATGTCCATGTACCCTAACCCTTCCTGCACTAGAACTATGTACAACACATTAACCCCTCCTGCGCTAGAACTCCCCCATGTACAGAACATAACCCTATTCACAGCTCTTTTACCACAAGTCCCACTTAGGCTACTTTCACACTAGCGGCATCACGGATCCGGCACCTAAAGGGTGCCGACCGATCCGTACTGCCGCTGATACATGTGTGGAGCCGGAGCAGCGCTCCGGCCCAACACATGTTACCACACACATTGGAACAAGACATACAGACATACATACACACATACATACTCCAGGGACGCCGGCAGAACGTCTTCACGCGCCTCCTGCGCGCAGTGATGACGATTCCCCACAGCGCCCTCTGCTGGGCGCAGTGGGGAAACGTCATAGCTGCGTGCAGGAGGCGCATGAAGCCATGCTGCCGGCGTCCCTGGAGTATGTATGTATGTATGTATCTATCTCTGTAGCCGGATCCGGAATGACCCCCCATTGCAAATCAATGGAGGACAGATCCGGATTACTGGTGTGTCCACACCAAACGGATCTGTCCCCATTGACTTGCATTGGGGGTCATTCCGGATCCGTCTTGGTGCGGATGCCTGGACCGGAGAGCAAACCGCAGCATGCTGCGGTTTGTTCTCCGGTCTGAAGACGGAAAGGAATGCTTTCAGGAGCATTCCGTTGTCTTCAGTTCAGTTTTGTCCCCATTGACAATGAATGGGGACAAAACTGAAGCGTTTTTTTTCCGGTATTGAGCCCCTATGACGGAACTCAATACCGGAATTTAAAAACGCTAGTGTGAAAGTAGCCTTAGACATTTAACTCCTCACGCACCAGATCTACAAGAACCAGCTCCATGTACATAGAGCACATTAACCCTTCCTGCCCCAGAACCAGCTCCTCCTGCTGGTACAGACCTCCCGGCACCAGTGTTAGCCCCCCAGCACCTGTTCAGAAGGCTCCCCTCCCTGTATTGACTCCTACGTGATGCAGCGGGGGGTGCGGTCCTGCTGGGCGGAGCTGGCACTCCATTCCCCAGCCGTCAGTTCTACATAGAGCTGCTGTGCGGCCTCCAGATAACAGCTTCCCTTCCCTGTGTTCAGGCCCCCTGCTGCCACACACCATCGGCTCTAGCCTTGGATGTGGTATACAGCTGTGCTCAGTACTCGCCGTGACACTGTGCCCATTCTTCTGGTGGTCTTCCAGCCTGGTACATGATGCACTTCAGTAAGATAACGGACTTCAGCGTGGACCTCAGCCCCAGTGCCTACGGGGTGTACACGGCCGGGGATGTGCTGACAGGGCAGGTGGCACTGGAGCTCTGTAAAGCCATGAGAGTTACAGCTCTGGAGGTCTGTGCCAGGGGGCTGGCCACCGTGCACTGGCTGGAGACCCGCAGCATTGGCATGAATACAGTTTACAGCGACTTTACCGCCCACGAGACTTACTTAAGAAAGAGGCAGCACTTGATAAGAGGTAGGTGGGCAAAGTGGTGGGTATCGTGTCCCTTACAGAATGGGATTAGCTACAATGCCCCCTCTGTGTGGTGGGTACAAGGTCCAGGAGCAGCAGGGTCACAGCTCCTTGGCAGAAAGCTGGTATTCACCCACTGGCATACCTTATCAGCTGCCCTCATTTTCCAGTGGTTGTTCCAGCATTTACCGCTGGACTGCTGCCTATTTTCCAATTGACTACAAGATTGTCCCCAACCAAGTTGGCATCAATATTCTCCTGATAACCTGCATGACTGGCACTATTTACCAGGTAGAACCATTCAGACCATAGCAGAACTGCTTCATTTCTGTATTTCCAGATTCCCAATCCATATAAAGGGAAAACATTTTTTAGGCTACTGGTAGCAAATCATCAGTTACTATAAAAAAAGAAAAGGGTTCTATGACTCCATTTTGGGGGGTTCACTTTGCAACATACTTTATGTACATATTTGGTGCCTGCATCGGTACAACTGACTAGACATGAACGGTACACATCCGTATACATGGCTAACAGATAAGAGTATGTTCACATGTCGGATTTTGACTGTGTAAAAACCTGCTGTGTATCCACTGCGGTTTCAGTCCTGGTTTTTAATTTTAAATGCTTCGGTTTCGCTCAGTTGAATGGAGTTAAACTGTTGACAGGCTCCTACCGCAGTATTATGTGTGGTAACCATGCTAAGGACGGACATGTACCTCCTAAAAAATGCACGTGAAAAATCCTCAGCCACATAATCTGCGGACAGCGGAGGTGGCATGGAATCTGTGCCGAAACCCAAGCCAAAAATCTACTGTGTGAATAAACACAGAGGGTGCCTTTACACGTAGCGAATGATCTCAGACTGAAATTCAGTTCCGTTCACATGAATGAGGCTTGCTGAAATCAATGTGCTTCCTGCCAGATAAATGGAATAGGCCCCTAGCAACACCCCTATGACAACACTTCCTGAGCCTCTGGGAGCAACAGGCATTGCTGTTACACATAGAGGCTCAGCTCTCTCTGCAACTGCCGTACCCCCTTCACGTTAATTGACAGGGCCAGGTATTGACAGGGACAGGGCCACCCGAAGTCGATTCGCATAAAACTTCTTTCTATTACTGTAAGGAGTGGGAGCTCCGTACAGTATTAGAATGTATTGGCTACGATGAGCTGAAGTTATTACTTTGCGAAGTCTTGCAAGACTTCTAATAATAACTTCATAGATTAATTTCTACTGTAAAAAAACATTTCCCGAACTCAGGTTCAGTTCCAAGTACTTTAGAACCGAACCCAAGTCTTCAATCCTGGTTTTGGCTCACAATCACTGAAGGAAATCACTGACCAGAACACTGACAGGTGAATGACGTCCTGAAAATGTGTCCGCATCCGTTCCACAAAATTAAAATTTTTCAATGAGGCCGCAAAAGATGCGGACGGCACACACTGTGCCGTCTGCATCCGCATATCCGTTCCGCAGCCCCGCAAAAAAATAAAACATGTCCTATTCTTGTCCGCAGCCACGGACAAAAAACAGGCATTTCTATTATAGAGCCGGCCATGTGTGGTCCGCAAAATGCGGAACGCACATGGCCATTGTCCGTGTTTTGCGGATCCGCAATTTGCGGACCGCAAAACACTTACGGACGTCTGAATGAAGCCTTATGATGAGGCAGTCCGTTGCCCTTGATTGAAATCTACTCCAGCTCATAGCTGGCCTAGATTTCAGTCATCGTTTACTCCAGTTTCTAGAGTACATGATGATCAATGTATCAGGGCTGATGGTCCACCAATGCACTGCCCGTGCCCGTGAGGGTGGCGTAAAAAAACCAACTGCGACTAAATTTAAAAATGTGTCAAAACTTACTTTTACAACTATTTAATGCCGACTACAAGGCGTAGGGAATGACAAATCTTTCTCCATGTTCCCATGATAACAGAAATGACTGGACATAGGCAGGAGGCTTTATCACTGCGGACACTGGCCTCATGCCGATAAATCGCCATTTCTTCATGTTTTATCTTGTATTATAGCATTTGTAGTTGTGCGCCGCTACATGTCTTGGGGAGATTTCTTAGGACTGGGTGTACGCCAGTTGAGAAAAATGGCGCAGGCTTGTAAACAATGGTGAATTGGTTGGTCACACCCAATTTTACAGACAACTGTTGCCTAAGGTCTTGTTCACCGACCTGTCCACATTTTCTGATGACAGCACACACACCCACTGATTTAAATGTGTCTGTTCACATTTCAGTATTTTTTTACTGACCGTGGGTCAGTAAAAAAATCACAGGGACATGCACTACTTTGATCCGTGATGCGGACCAAGCACGCCCATTGAAGTCTATGAGTTCGTGAAAATCACTGACACACATCCGTGTTGCGTCCGTTTTTCACTGATGACTAATAGGAGATTCTTTAGAAATTAAGTTTCAGCTGAGCAACGTCAGTGAATTACGGATGACACATGGATAGTAAAAATGGACACACCAACCACGGATCCTTCACGGATGAAACACATACGTTTTTTTTCACGGATGTGACACTGACACGTAAATGTGAACGAGGCCTGAGTCAGTAACTATTATGTGGCATATAACCTTTATACACTTTTTACAGTAGAACTTGACCTAATTCCTTAAATATCCAGCTTTACTTGGTGAAATTAGAGCTAAAAAGATAAAGATCAGTAATAGAAACTAACACGCCCCTGAAATTCTTACCATATTTTCTTATACTTGGAAGAAAAAAAAAAAAGCTATTTTGCAAATTCCATCTAGAAATGAACCCAGTCACCCCTGAGAGCTTTCAATGGTAGGAAATGGAAGTTAGCGCCCTCTTGTGGTAGTGTTGTGAAATGCATCTGTACTTGGCCAAAGCATTACATTGTGTCTGCTTATACTGCCTGAGCAACATAACTAACTGGCGTATAGTAGCAGCAAAGCAGATGAGATTTTCAGTGATGTCATCCGTGCTCCGCAAAGTGTCCGCACCAGCTCCATCTCATTTATAATTTTCTACGGATATTTTAGACGTAGAAAATGGTATAAATGTAAGACAGCTAGGAAGCTGGCTTACTTTTAGACAGGCGCTGGATGCGCCAAAGTTATGGAGAGGCCTGCGCCAGTTATGGTTGTCTAAAACGCTGGTCTTAGTAAATATGCCCCTATATCTGTATAATTCTACACAGTTTAATGTCAGACATATGGTAACCTCATTTTTTTTTTTTTTTTCGGCCGCTGAAGGGAGACGACAGATGAGGGATTATTACTTGGAAGCCATGTTAATCCAGAGTGGCGTAGTCAGAGACATCTGTGACACACAGCTTCTATGAGATGTGGAGAGTTGTGCTTCACTGCACCTAGTTTGTTATCAGTGCCTGCCAGCAGCTGCCCCAGTTGGTTTGCTTGGTGGTTTCCTGGGTGACATCATAGAGTGACGTGCCTCGTGCAGTCTTAAAGGGACACACCACGTGTATTTTTAAAGGGACGCAGCACATGCATTCTTAAAGGGACACCAGAACACTATAGCAGAGAAGTAGACCACAGTACAGAATGCTAATACTAAGCATATGCTACAATACAGAACACATGCTTACCATAGGGAGTGTGCCATACTGCTGTCATGCCTCTGCTTTTTAGCTGCATAAAAAGATCCACTGACGCCTCAGAATCTGAGAAGGGGGGAGGGGCGGGGTGATGTACTAAAACTGATCTTTCATATGTTTCAGTCCACACTGCGTTGCAGTAAGATGTGCAGGCCTCTTCGGGGACATTCACACAACTGTGTACATTTTGTTTGTGGATCCGCAAAACACGGATATGTGTTCTGCATTTTGCGGATCAACATGCCCCGCGCCCTTTGTTAGAAATGCCTACATGTTCTATGTTTTGTTTTTTGCAATGGGGGGCGGATGAGGGGGGCTGCTAATAGCAGATGGGACCGGATATAATGGATGACGCTAGGGAGACTCATACACTGTTTGGCCATCTACTAGCGCCTCTCTCCAGTACAGTACAGTACTACATGTCCTGTCCTGCCTTCTGTTTGCGCCATGATGAGTTGCTCCTTTGGACACCAAAAGAGGGTGGCCCAATTTTAGTTTTCTGGTACACTGTGTACTAAACAGTACCCCTCCTCCTTTCCTCATCATAGAAAGTGTTTTCCAGCATCTATTTCTATTACATGTATTTGCTGAGTGAGTGGCAGAAAGCTGCAAAAAAACTATTTACCATTCCATCAGTGAGGCTGCTGCAGCCCCCATTGGACCAGAAGTGGTCTGCTGCAGCCATAATTTAGCGCCTCTGTAAACGCAACCTCTAAAGATGTTACTCCAGTTTTTTACACTACTCTATACTGGAGTAAGATTGTGCCTTTTTTGTGTCTATACCTAATTAACATAGCTAACGTGCCCACTTTTCCTCCGACTTTGAAAAAGCAGCAAGTATGCAGTAAAATCAAAAGAAGTAATAAAAAAAAATGTACGCCAAAATAACCAACTTTTTTTGACGCATAGGGGTTGATAAATTTTTTTCACTGTCTTATATGTATTAGGTATTTAAAGCTCTTCGAAAACTCTAAAAGCTCTTAAAAAACCTAAACACCCCTTTAGCGCCACTTTGGAAAACACATATACCATATTGAGCTTGTTTTTGTTCTCGTCATAACCCAATTGTTGGAACACATCCAGTCTTGTATTGGAATAAACAGATGTTGGGAATCTGTGATTTATATTCTGGAGAGGGGAATGAGGCTTCACATGACTGAGAATTGAGCGCAGAGAGAGTAAAAAAAAACGTACCAAGCAATGTTTTTATCCTCAGATATTTTCATAGGAAAATTTAAAGAAACTTCCAAACAGCTGCTTTATAGAGGAGCAGAGGACAGGGCACTGGATACAGCAGGGACTGTTTGTTCACAGTGGAATGATATCACAGGAATGTGCTCGAAACTTGCCAAATCTTTCTCTATATTGGTCTCCTGGGAGGCTCTGCAGAAGGAAAAAGCTGCGGACGGTCAGCAAAACATGTTTACTATGAGGGGCCTCTTTGCTAGAAACCATAATATGAAGTATCAAAGCAATGCAGAGCCTCATCTATGGTCATGAAAGCATTCTGAGCCTTCCATAGAATGAATGTGGGAAGCAGTGGAAACACTGACCGCGTATAAAATTAGTATGATATATAGCTGAGTCTGCTGGCATGGATCGAGGTCACGAGTCATGGCCTGCAGGCACAGAGAGGTAGCATCTGTAACTGGTGTAAAGGAAAACTCGCTTAATTGCCCATAGCAACCAATCACATTTTTAGGCATGTTTCACAATTGCGTGGCTTTCTGATTTTGAGATCTAGTGGGGGAATTAAACAGATCCGTGCCATTTAATAAATCCGGATGCATCACTTTTGGAAAGATCTGGTTGTATTAAAGTGTAACTGTCATTTTTTTTTATTTGCTAGTTTAATAGAGCTAGGCATGTATACCCAAGTTACTCTGTCAATTATTGTCAAAAGATCTTTAATTACCTCATAATAACAGCTTTCATTAATGTCTCTTGTAAAGAATGTTGCTATGGCGATCTAAGAAGACAGAGGGGTGGTCCTTCACACTGCATGCCTGCATTATGCCCCTTTCACACAAGCGGGAGACTCACATGTCTCCCGCAACGCATCTACAGGGCTGGACTCAGCACTGACAGGGATCACATAGCATTATATGCGATCCCAGTCAGTGCCGGAGTCCAGCCGTGTAGATGCGTTGCGGGAGACATGCGAGTCTCCCGCTCGTGTGAAAGGGGCATTAGGCTTCAGAGTGAGGAGGCGTGTCAGTCAGTAATCCAATCTGATTGGCTGGCAGGAAGCTGGATACAGCAAGTATTTGAAGTGAGAGAAGGCAGTTTTGACCTCAGAGATCTGGCAGAGGGGCCATCTTGAGGAGATCCTCATTTTGTAGCGGTTAAAACAGCCGTAACTAAGGGGAAAACTCAAGGAAAACAGTGGTATGTGAGCAGGGCTGTGGAGTCGGTCATAAAATGGACCGACTCCTAAAATATATAATGAATTAGTACATTTAGTTCAGTGCAATAAGTGCTGAATATATTTTTATAAGAATTTGTGAAAATGATGAAATGTCCTATAAATGTCTGTTCTATTCCTGATCTAAGGATTTAGGCTTTTAGTTGAGATGACTGTGTGCTGCCCTTTATGTCCAGTGCATGTTCTCTCTGTATGCTTTATGTTTCCTCTGAGCTCATGTTTGGAGAGGTTAGCTGCTCTCATGGCTTCTATCTGCTGTTGATGTAAAACACCTAGAGCCTTATGTATGAAAACTGTCTAGGTGTAGAAGTTTCTTTGTTGCCCATAGCAACCAATCAGAGCTCCCCTTTCATTTCATATAGTGCTCTGGAGAAATGAAAGGGGAGCCCTGATTGGTTGCTATGGGCAACAAAAAAGTATTAGACCGAGACAGTTTTCATACATCAGGCCCAGAGGCGTAGCTACTGGGGGGGGGGGTTGGCAGGGGAGGCGATGCTCCGGGCCCAATACCTCTGGGGGGCCCAGCAGGGATGGCCTTAGTACAATCAGGCGAATACAAGTGAGCGCTTCCATTATGGAGTCTGATGGGGGCACATTAAGCCGATCTGAGGTCTGATGGGGGCACATTAAGCCGATCTGAGGTCTGATGGGAGCACATTCTGATGATCTGAGGTCTGATGGGGGCACATTCTGCTGATCTAAGGTCTGATGGGGGCAGATTAAGCCGATCTGAGGTCTGATGGGGGCACATTCTGCTGATCTGAGGTCTGATGGGGGCACATTCTGCTGATCTGAGGTCTGATGGGGGCACATTCTGCTGATCTGAGGTCTGATGGGGGCACATTCTGCTGATCTAAGGTCTGATGGGGGCACATTCTGCTGATCTGAGGTCTGATGGGGGCACAATACGCTGATCTGAGGTCTGATGGGGGCACATTCTGCTGATCTGAGGTCTGATGGGGGCACATTAAGCTGATCTGAGGTCTGATGGGGGCAAGGGACTGTTAGTTTAGTGATGTAAAAGCTGGGGACAGGTTTCCTTTAACATAGGAGTCCCCTTTTTTACTCCTATTAATCCTATATTTTACTGCATTATGTGGTAGGGTATGTAGAAAGTCTATTGTACTGTACTTAACAGCATAGATGATCTAGCAGTTTATATAGTCATCTTGCTAATACAGTATTATAACCACAACTAGTAGTATGTGTCTGTAAAGTTGGAAACGTGCGTTTGGGAAGCCAATAAGTGGGGGGCCCACTCAAGTATGTTTCGCCCCCCCCCCCCCATGTGCTGAACCTCTAGCTACGCCTCTGATTAGGCCCTAAGTGAGCTGTACCCAGAGAAGCCTGATAGATTACAAACTGTTTTTGTCATGACACATCTGTACTATTGATTTTATGCAAATTTGTTTAAAGTTATCACTTAAACATGCTCCATGTATGCGGGAGTTGGAGTCAGGGGAAATTGAGGAGTCGGGGCTTTGGCTTACCGACTCCACAGCCCTTTATGTGAGGAAACTAAAGATTGCTTTATGCATAATGCTCCACCAACAGTAACGTGGTAAAATTGATTTTTTGATGAAAACATGACAGTTACACTTTATATCTAAACTGAGTAAACCTGATCTGGTATGGGTGCTGGATCTGTTTTTTCGCTAACAAAAATAAAATGGATCAGGCACCATTGACTTACATTGATTTTTATGCCGGATCAGTTTGTTCCGTTTCACAGACCGGACATAAAACCACAGCTTGCAGCAGTTTTGTGTCCGGTCAAAAAACACAACAAAACGGAACTGAATGCTTTCTGATCAGTTTTGTCCCCATTAACAATTAATGGGTACAAAACTGATCTTTTTGGCCCAGTTTTGAGATCCTCTGCTGGAGTTACACACTAGCGGCATGGTCCTCTGGCGGGTGAACACCCTCCTGGATCCGTGCTGCCACTAGTGCACGCGTGCGGGCGGAACTCTGCTCCGGCCCCATTCAGTATAATGGGGGTGGGAACGGCACGGCAAACACGCCGAGAGGCGGCTGGAATAAAACTACGACATGTCGGAGTTCTGGAACACCCGCCGGAGGACCATGCCGCTAGTGTGAAACTAGCCTTAGTTTATATATAGAATAGATTGTATACTTTTTATTACATTTATAGCTGGCGAATTTTGCCTAAAAACAAGTTGAAAAAATGCTAACAAAACAAAAATACACCGAAAACCACACAACACAAACAAAACGACTTTGTATGACACCAGCCTTGTCAATTATTCAGCACATTCTCCTCTCTGTGACAGCTTATTAACATACTGGTAACAGATTTCTCAGCACACGATAACACAATTGCATATTGGATAAAATAAAGGGGGTCATTTACTATCAGTGTTACGCCAATTATTGGCTTAACAAAAGTCAGAAGACCCCATTATTGCACGGGCGTTTTTTGCACTTTGCTCGCCACTAGGGTTTGGTGAAGGATTGGAGGGCAGGAAATTTACTAACATTTAAGTGGGTTATCGGGTGACGTTAGGGAGGCTCGTCCCCTTCGCGGCCTGCTATTGGCTGCTCCCCCTGTCGCCGGATGTTTTGATCCATGCAGTGGCGGCAGTCAGGGGTTGGAGTAGTTTTTACTCCTGGCACATGGACTACCAGAGGTGCGCCTAATTTATGACTAGACCTGTGCTATCAAAGAACAGCGCCGGACTTTGATAAATGAAACCCTAAAAGTGAATCCAAGGCACAATGAAGGCAGATTAGACTTTCCTGTTCTATCTATCTAAATGGGACTTGCAGAAACAACCTAATGGAGGTGGATGGAAAAAGTAGTTTCTCCGCCAAATCTGCCACATGTGAACTAAGGACTCATGCAATTTTTTTAGCGTTTTGGAGTGCATGGTTTTAATGACCTTTTGTCAAGTGATTAGATTTTGTATAGTTCATACATGTATAGTGTACATGTTTTCTCCTATTTTTGAAGTCCCTTATGGACTAAATAGAAGAAAATATGGAGAAAATAGAAAAAAAACACCATTGACCACAAAAATACAAAACAGTGTATGCACACTCAATATTTTGCTATACATTTTAAAGGGGTATTCCCATCTGGACATTTATAGCATATCAAGAAAATGTCATAAATGTTCAATTCGCTCTTAACGGAAGAATAGGACCCCATCATGCTGCAGTGAAGAGAGAGGTGGCTACACATGTGCATCTCTCTCCACCCACTGCTTTGAGAAACTCACCAGGTGTGTGTTCGTACAGTAAGGCCCCTTGCACACGGGCGTCGCGGATTCAGTCCGGACGCCTTCAGGGTGCGTTGCGGGTTATCCGCAGCAAATCGCACGCAATCGCAGTCATTTTTGACTGCGATTGCGTGCGTACCTTCAGTTTTTTCTGCGCGGGTGCGAAGCATTTTTCACCCACGTGAGAAAAAACTGATTGTTTACAAACCACATTGCTAGGCAACCGTCAGTGAATCCCGCATTGCATCCGCACCTGTTTGCGGATGCAATGCGATTTTCACACAAACCCATTCACTTCAATGGGGCCAGGGTTGCGTGAAAATCGCAGAATATAGAACATGCTGCGATTTTCACGCAACGCAAAAGTGATGCATGAAAAACATCGCTCATCGGAAAAGCCCCATTGAAATGAATGGGTCAGGATTCAGTGCGGGTGCAATGCGTTCGCATCACGCATTGCACCCGCGCGGAAACATCGCCCGTGTGAAAGGGGCCTAAGTCTTATATCAGTGAATGGAAACAGCTGTGCGTGCGCACCCACATTTGTATTCACTGCAGCGAGATGGGGTCTCATTCTTGAGATCGGAGTGGGTCCCAGAAGCAAGACCCACACCTATCGGACATTTCTACCATATGACCTAAAATGTCCAGATGGGACAACCCCTTTAGGCCTCTTTCACAAGAACGTTGTTTTTGCGGGCTCTCATGTGAAAAATGCGGACCCATTCATTTCTATGGGTCCGCAAAAAATACTGAGAGCATACTGTGTGCTGTCGGCATCCGTATGCCCGTTCCGTAGCCCCACCAAAAAAATAGAACATGTCCTATTCTTGTCCACAAAACGGACAAGAATAGGCATTGTTACGTTGGATCCGCAAAAAAAACGGATGCCATACGGAACACAACGTTCGTGTGAAAGAAGCCTTAAAGAAACATCTGACCATAGCATTTTAGTTCTGAAAACCTTTTTATAGTTTTTTTTTATCATGTTTAGTTTAAAAAATTCTTTTTGCAAAGGTGGCTTTGCTTTTTTTTTTTTTTTTTTTTTTTTTAAGTTAAATTGAAAATTTTACAAGGACCAAACATCTTGGTGGCATAAACCAACTCGTCCTACATGTAAGTCGCTGTGCAAGCTCAGGAGCAGAGCTTGCACCATGTGCAGCAGTTGTCACCTGAGTAGACTTACTTGGCCATTTCAAGCCGTTGGCCGATCACTTTCTTTTTTGAAAGGCTCATACTGGCACAAACAAACAAAAGAAGTTTATGAGTCCATTTAACAGGAGCATATGGTAAATGGAAACAATGTGAAAAGCCCCTAATACCATAGGAAATTCCAGTAATTCCCAGTTTCCCTATCAGTTCTCTATTTAGACAGCATTTTAACAAAACATATTGACCTGAACAGGAGTTAGGTAAGGTCGTGGTAATGTCTAAGCGGCTGAGGCACACTGTGTAACTGTAGCTACATTTATAAAGAAGTCTATTCAGGGGATAGAGCTATGTGGTTCGGAACCTGTGACCTTGTCTACTCTACACACTGTACTGCACGCGTCCACTAGATGGCAGGATCATCCCAGACGTACAATGTGCTGACAGTGGTTTCTTTGACTTCTTTTCAGGATGTGGCTTATGAGGATAAACCGTATGCCATTGGGGGAGTGGGGGTAGTTTCCCTTATTTCATCACTTTTTTTTCTTTGACTGCTGCACATCTCCAAGTGTAATAATGTCATAAGCCTCAAAACATTCCCTACTTCACATACCAATATCCCTCTATAATTCTTAAAGGGGCTGGCCACTTTATTTCAACGTCATACCTGGAATCTTGCAGTGGATGAAACAGGCTCTGGCCTTTAGAGGGGGCCAGAAGTTTTAATAAAGAGGTATAAGTAAGTGATTATCATCCACAGTAAGAAGGTGTAAGGTGTCAATACTGAGTTAAGGTCCTTTTACACAGGAAATTATTATGCAAAAGATCGTTTTTGGAATGACCATTCCTGATATTTGACCAGTGTAAACATGTCAAGCAGTCAGACAAGAGTAGCAGCAGATCTTCTAAACGGGCGACTTGCTTCCACTTGTAATGTAATAATTTTAGAATTTTAATTCCAAAAATTCTCTTGACAAATCAGTATGTAGAACCTGTCCCTGTGAAGTGGAGTGAAAGCCCTAGGCAGCAGGTTATAGATCAGGAGGAACTGAGCAGACTGATATATATTTTTGTAGGAACAAATTCAGTAAAACCTGTAATTTAAACATTTAAATCAAACATTTTTCTGAGCTCAGTTGTACATGGGGAGGTGATATCAATGATTGATAGCTTTGTCTCTATAAGTGTGTATACGTACATAGCCAGGGCTCCAGATGGTGACGAAAATGGTCGCCAATGCGACTCAGAATTTGCAAATGGCGACAAGACTTTTTAGTCTTGTCGCCATTTGCGCCTATACCCGGCATTTACCGATACTAGGCTGCGCTACTGCACAGCCTAGTATCAGAGAACATGGAGCGCGCTGCTGTCAGCGCGCTCCATGTTCCCTCAGCAGCACAGGGGAGGAGGAAGCAGTCTCTCCCTCTCCCCTGTGCCGCTGCTGCCACCAATGGGAGGGGGAGGGCACTCTGCGCCACCAATGAGAGGGGCAGATGAGGGGAGGGCGCCAATGATAAGGACTATGTTTAATAAAAGTACAGGAGGCGGCGCAGGATCACATAGCCGGCACACGACCTGTATGATAGGGAGCTGCCGTACGCCGCAGTTAACCCCTCAGGTGTCCTCCGTTTTCTCCGCAAAAAACGGAAGGATGAATAACATCTGTACCTTTTTTTTTTTTTTTTTCTCCCCTCCTGGAACGAAATCTGCAAATATGGATGACATGCGGATGCCTTTCCGCATGTCTTCCGCATTTTTTTCGGATCCATAGACTTTGTGCTACGGACCGCAATTCAGGAGAAAAGTAGGACAGGAGGATTTCTTTATGTGGACAGTCAGAACGGACACACAGATGTGGACACCACACGGTGTACTGTCCGCATTTTTTCGGGACCCATTGAAATGAATGGATCCGCATCCTATCCGCATAATTGTCCGCAAGTGCGGAAACGGATGCGGACACATTATACGGACGTGTGAATGAGGCCTAAGTGTGTATACATAGATAGCTGTCAGTCACTGATAGGTGTACACGGGGAGGTGTTATTAGTGATTGATAGCATTCTCTGTGTAAGTGTGTATACATAGATAGCTGTCAGTCACTGATAGCTGTATACAGGGGAGGTGTTATTAGTGATTGATAGCATTCTCTGTGTAAGTATGTATACATAGATCGCTGTCAGTCACTGATAGCTGTATACAGGGGAGGTGTTATTAGTGATTGATAGCATTCTCTGTGTAAGTATGTATACATAGATCGCTGTCAGTCACTGATAGCTGTATACAGGGGAGGTGTTATTAGTGATTGATAGCATTCTCTGTGTAAGGGCTTGTTCACACGGACGTTGGCCGGCCTTGCCCGTGCTGCAGACCGCAAATGCACGGGCAACTACCATGGTGCTTCCGCATGCGGATCGTGGACCCATTCACTTCAATGGGGTCCACGATCCGCATCCGACTGTGCTTCCCTGGGGCTCCGATCCGTACCTCCATTCCGCACTGCACCACATCTCCTTGATTGCGGACCCATTCAAGTGATTCGGGGTGCACACGGCCAGAGCCCGTATATTGTGGACCCGCTGTATGCAGGCCGGAATACGGCCACGGACGAACAACGGCTGCGTGAACAAGCCCTGAGTGTGTATACATAGATAGCTGTCAGTCACCGATAGCTGTACACAGGGGAGGTGTTATCAGTGATTGATAGCCTTCTCTGTGTAAGGCTACATTCACACAACCGTTTCCCCAGCCTCCGATCCACATATTTTGCGGCTCAGATCGGGACCCATTCATTTCTATGGGGCCGCAAAAGATGCGGACAGCACATGGT
Organism: Rhinella marina; assembly: GCA_900303285.1. Lineage (NCBI taxonomy): Eukaryota > Metazoa > Chordata > Amphibia > Anura > Bufonidae > Rhinella > Rhinella marina. Next base: position 24,689 of record ONZH01006040.1, read on the forward strand.
GTTCCGTACCGCAGCCCCGCAAAAAAAATAGAACATGCGCTATTCTTGTCTGCAATTGCAGACAAGAATAGGCATTTCTATGATAGCCGCGGCATTTGCAGTCCACAAATAGCGAAACGCACATGGGCCAATATCAGTGTTTTGCGGATCTGCAATATGCAGATCCGCCAAACACAATGGTCGTGTGAATGTAGCCTAAGTGTGTATACATAGATAGCTGTCAATCACTGATAGCTGTACACAGGGGAGGTGTTATCAGTGATTGATAGTATTCTCTGTGTAAGTGTGTATACATAGATAGCTGTCAGTCACTGATAGCTGTACACAGGGGAGGTGTTATCAGTGATTGATAGTATTCTCTGTGTAAGTGTGTATACATAGATAGTTGTCAATCACTGATAGTTGTACATGGGGAAGGTGTTATCAGTGATTGATAGTATTCTCTGTGTAAGTGTGTATACATAGATAGCTGTCAGTCACTGATGGTTGTACATGGGGGAGGTGTTATCAGTGATTGATAACATTCTATGTGTAAGTGTGTATACATACATAGCTGTCAGTCACTGATAGTTGTACATGGGGGAGGTGTTACCAGTGATTGATAGTATTCTCTGTGTAAGTGTGTATACATAGATAGCTGTCAGTCACTGATAGTTGTACACAGGGGAGGTGTTACCAGTGATTGATAGTATTCTCTGTGTAAGTGTGTATACATACATAGCTGTCAGTCACTGATAGTTGTACACAGGGGAGGTGTTACCAGTGATTGATAGTATTCTCTGTGTAAGTGTGTATACATAGATAGCTGTCAGTCACTGATAGCTGTACACAGGGGAGGTGTTACCAGCAGGTCTCATGCACACAAACGTATTTTCTTTCCGTGTCCGTTTTAAAGGGTCCGCAAAAAAACGGAAGGTACTCAGTGTGCATTATGTTTCTGTATGTCTGTATTTCCGTTCTGCAAAAAATAGAACATGTCCTATTATTGTCTGCATTACAGACAAGGATAGTACTGTTCTATTAGGGGCCAGCTGTTCCGTTCTGCAAAATACTGAATGCACATGGATGTCATCCTCATTTGAGGATCTGTTTTTTTGCAGACTGCTAAATGCATACGGTCATGTGCATGAGGCCTAAGTGTGTATACAGATACATATCAGTGACTGACTGCAATCTCTGTATGCACACTTACACAGAAAATGCTATCAATCACTGATAAGACAACCCTGTATACAAATAATCTCGCAAAGGGCAGACACTTTTCCCGCAAAACGCTATATGAATCTGCTCAGCGGCCCCTTCTCTATACACTGTATTTCCTGGTGACTGGTTCTCTTTAAAAGACAGCTGTTCGTCATGAAGTCACAAGATCAGCGCTGTGTTTGTCATATTTGCCTATTCGTGACCATTCCACTATAAGAGCAAATTGTGGAACACACACGGGCCGGTATCCGTGTTTTGCGTATCTGCAATTTGCAGAGCGCAAAACACTACAGTCGTCTGAATGAGCCCTAAAGCTACTATGCTTTTTGATGGATATAAGCCCTGGGCGTTTTTCTGGAATGGGTGGTATATGCTGTCATATTAAATACCAGCATGGAAGGGATTAAAATAATTATGGATAAGCAGAATGAATATGGTTTTGCGCGTAAGTTCCAGTATGATTAAACAAGCAAGAGGATATGCAGTGAGAGGAGTTTAGAGGCAGAAGCCTGTACGTGCCAACATCGGCTTTAAAATTCATCATAAAATGAAGTCCCGCCCTTTAACAGGGCGCAGAGGGTGTGTTTGTTTTCAGGATTGGGAGGTATTACCACAATTACTTGGCTTTGGTATGTTGAATTGCCTGTGCAGTAAGTCATTTTCACAGCATACAGTATATAGTACGTCTAGTGCTCACTCCTCACACTGGCTATAATCGCATGCACACGGTGACACATTCTTTAGTGTTATATTGGCAGATTTATCAAGATCGCGTTCCTATATGCCAATGTTGATCTATCTTTACTGGAGTAAGATGTGGAGGATCCTAGCACGGCATCCTGGGGGTAGTGCCCTCACCAGTCACAGACTGATGCCATACAGATCGGTGGGTGGTATGATACAATGTCTACATAACCACACTGGATGAGCACTGGTTTGCTGTGATAGGTTTGTGGATGTTAATGACAATAATGAGGAACAGACATTCATAGGAGCGTTCATTCAGCAGATGATTGGCTCATCGATCGATGAGAAAATGCTGATCGGGTCTGTCAATAATCACCGTCCTGTGTAAAGAGGCGATGCGCTGCCAACAATCTGCAAACTGTATGGGGAGAAGGCGCTGCTGGATGTACAAGCTATGGAATGTATTGTAAAAAAAAAATAAGGTTAACCGCTTCCGCATCAAAAAGGCTGTCAGAATGACACTACTATAATTACCTTTAATGTGAGTCACTCATTTGGCACAGCTAGAATTAGTATATAATACAGTGTGTCATTGTCTGTATGGCTATACATAGCATTTCAAGGAAATACTGGCTACAACCTGAAGTCATTTATGTCAGGGAGGGTTATGACGAATTTAAATAACAGACACTGTTCCGGTTTCGAAGTGGCGACATAGCCCTGTGTGTTTTTTTTTTTTTTTTTTTATCCAAAATTGCATAAACCACCAGGGTTGTTAAATGGGTTTTCCAGGATTTTGATACTGATGACCCTTCCTCAGGATAGGTCATCATTATCTGAGAAGTAGAGGTCTGACACCCGGGACCCCGCCGCTCCTTTGAGTTCCACAGTCTTCTTTCTGCTCACCAAGCACAGCACCGTTCATTGCTGAGCACGATACCAAGCACATGCAATGTACGGCGCTGTGCTTGGTGAGCATGGAGAAGGCCGTGGTGCTTATTCATCCTTCTTTAATATGGAAGGCTGGCCCACCTAGAATTGAGCTAGAAAAATTGCAATTACCAATAGGGGAGGGAGGACTGCCTAATATTTAGCTATACTCACTAGCCTCCCAGATGCAACATTTTACTGGGTGGGGCTTATCCAATTCTGCAGTACCAGTATTATCCAGAAGGTGGCAGGTCACATGAGACAGATGTTTTTCTTCATGTGGGAATATGAAGGCCAACTTCACAGTTGATGTAGACAGTTTGGGATAGGGGGAGATGGGAATAGAGCGCAGTACATATTGTACGCCTCTGTGGAATAACTCCAGATTGCCGGAGGTGTATAAACTATCACAACTTGATACCTGGCGTTCACATGTCATTGTACTGGTCAGCCATATGTATAGGGATGGGGTTCTTAAATCAGTTACAGTATAAGTTCCAGATACCCTGCAACACTTTTTATTACTACCTTCAGGTTAGGCTTCGTTCACAATGGCATGCTGCAGTTTTTGTCCGCCACCTCTGGGCATGTTTGCCGTGCTGCAGCCTCCCTCATCTCTCGCCTGTCCCCATTATGGTGAATGGGCTCGGGGCGGACTTCCGGCAGCACACTCGTGCAAACTTTAGTACAGCCTGCCAGACAATACTACCGCCAGTGAGAAAGAAGCCCTAGGCATGCCTAGTAGGTCCAGAATAACTTGGATCTATTCTCCCAACTAAATGTGTTATATATGATTTATTGAAAACTTCTCTGTCCACGAAAGGGCTGATCTCGGTGTACAGACAGTTAACGCGTAAACAAGCCTTAGGTCTACAGGAACTCCTGGATAAAGGATGTCGGGGAAATATCTCTCAATGTTTGGGAATCTTAGTCTATTGGGAATGACTAAAAAGAGAAAATACCCTCTATATAGCTGAGGCCCAAGTAGGGGTCAATGCCTGGTGGATAGTATAATAGGGAACATTGAGAGAGCCATGATCTATATCCTATTTGTTTGGTTTTTTTCCTTTTTATCTTTTGCTAGTGGTTGCTGCTCAAGGGAAGGAGGAGGGGGAATGTTTAGGGCGGCAATGTTAAATATTGTACTTTCAATATTCTTTTGTGATCTGGACTACTGTGCTTTGGCACAGGGTTGTTGTGATTTTTGTATGCTTTAAAAACTCAATAAAAATGATCTGATAAAAAAACAGCTGATTGGTGGGGGTCATCACTATGTTTTGGGCTCTGCCACATGTAGCACTATTTTTCCCAGTAAAATGTTGACCCTACAGACTTAGGCCTCATGCACACAGCTGTTCCCGGCCCTGGTCCGTATTGAAACCCGCAAACAGCAGGTCCGCAATATGCGGGCATCGGCAGTGTGCTCACCGCATCACGGATGCGGACCCATTCACTTGAATGGGTCTGCAATCCGGAAGGTGCGGTGCAGAACAGAGGCACGGAAGCACTACAGAGTGCTTCCGTGGGGTTCCTCTCCATGCCTCCACACTGCAAAAAAATAGAACTTCTTTTTTTTTGCAATGCCGACGGATCATGGACCTATACAAGTTGAATGGGTCTTGATCCGTCGCGGCAGCTTCACGGATGTTGCCCGTGCGTTGGGGACCACAAATTGCAGTTCCCAATGCACAGAACGGCCAAGCAATTGATGTGCGCATGAGGCCTTAAAGTCAGTGGCCCAGATTTACTAACCCTATTGGTACTATACTCTTATACAGGCTGTCGCAGGCTGGAGAATAAGTCTGGTGCAGACACTCTTCTCTGACTCTATACCAAAAATTGATTGGCTTACCTTAGACAGACTTTATGCCAGAATTGTGGTGCAGATTGGTGTATCTTGGGCCCCACCCCTTCACTGTGAAGCTGCCTTTACTGCCAAGCTTCTCCCCTTATCCAGTTAGAAAGAGAGTGTAGAAAACCTAGATGCACCAATTTGCATCACTTTTTTGACCGATTTTTGGCACACACATATTAGTAACTCTTTGGTCAGGTGGTGTTGGCCTGTCATGTGATGGGTCCAGCACTACTGGCATTTTCCTCCTTCTGTCCTTGTCATAGTAACATACATAGTAACATATGGGGTCATTTATCAAACTGGTGTAAAGTAGAACTGATTTAGTTGCCCATAGCAACTAATCAGATTCCACCTTTCATTTTGACAGCTTCTTTGGAAAATGAAAGGTGGAATCAGGTTGCTATGGGCAACAGCCAGTTCTACTTCACACCAGTTTGGTAAATGACCCCAATAGTTGATTAGGCTGAAAAGACATCCATCCATCCAGTTCAGCCTGTTATCCTACAAGTTGACCCATGAACAGAAAAATGGAAATATGAACATAGATGTAAAGCAAGCCTTAGTTCCAGCTGTTACAAAATTATTTGCTAACATACCCAAAGATGCACAACCCCTTTAAAGGGAGTCTGTCACCTCCATATGCCCCACAGCACACCTAATCACAAATGCTTTCTTGTGACTTGTAAAAGCTGCAAAAACGTAGTTTAAACCATATGTAAATTAGCCGGAGGCGGCGTTCACTGCCGTGGAGCCCAGGCTCCTGTGCTTTTTTTTTTCATGCTTTCCCCGCCCCAGCCATTGCCTCCGCCCGCCCTCTTCTTCACTTGCGTCCTCCGTCTGTTTCGGCGAGATCCCGCCCCTGTGCAGTCTCTCGCCGGGCCGAGGCATGCGCACTGCATTGCCAATTGTGGGCACGGCATCGCCGTAGCCAGTGCGCATGCGCCGGCCCAGCGAGTGACTGGAACAGAGGACGCAAGAGAAGAGGAGGGCGGGCAGAGGCAATGGCTGGGGCGGGGAAAGCATGAAAAAAAAGCACAGGAGCCTGGGCTCCACGGCAGTGAGCTCCGCCTCTGGGCACTTCCAACGGCTAATTTACATATGGTTTAAACTACGTTTTTGCAGCTTCTACAAGTCACAAGAAAGCGCCACAGGTACCATTAGATTTGTGATTAGGTGTGCTGTGGGGCTATGTCAGTGCTTTATAGGGGCATATGGAGGTGACAGACTCCCTTTAAATATAAAACTCAGCACAAACAGGCAGTTTTATTATTCACAAAGAACTCTATTCTTCTTTTTGTACCTTTAAGAAATGCCAGTGCAATCTGTGTTAGTGATTTGTAATGGTGTTTTTTGTACCAGTGGATTTTCCCCATACAGGGCTACAGAGGAAGTGACATTATAGGGGGTACTAACAAAAAACACCATGAAAAATTTCAGGTGGGCATTAGGTGTTTTTCTTTCCCCAAAAAATGTGTGTGGCGTCCCCCGTATAGAGTATTTTGAAATGGACGTCATAAACCAGACACCCCTTTAGGGTAGTAAGTTGGACTACAAGATGATGGGTCTGTTGTGGGTGAGTGTCGGCTCATCTTGTAGATGTGCATAGAAAAGTGGTTGTCTGTATATAGGCTGAGTTCACATCTCTTTCATTTTCTCTTCTGATCTCAGAAGAGCAGAAAAACACAGGATTCTGTAAACAAAAAATGAATCCTGTTGCATATTTAGCATCATCCGTTTGAGTCATTTCTGTCTGAGATGGTTTTGGTTTTTTTTTTTTAGACAGAAAAAAAGATCTGCATGTAGTTCTTTTATCGATCTAAGATAGAAATGGCTCAAACGGATGCCGGATGTGTTTTATTTCTGACGGATCATAAGAATGGAAAATGAAAGAGATGTGAACCGATGAGGATAGGAAACCCCTTTTAAAGAGGACTTGTCTGCTCTCCTGACATGTCTTTTGTAATACATGGGGTCTTCATGAAATAATTCTGGAACATCTTCTAAATCTGTATTGTGCTATCCTCCATTATTCCTATTAGAAGTTTAAGAACAGAAAATTGTTACCAGTTGGTCTGACACTGTCCAATCAGTGCTGCCTGTATCAGACTATGTAGGGGCACAATGCTTTGACAAAGGGAATAGTAACACCCAGTTGTCAATTTATTTATAAACCTTTCAGGGGGAATAACAGAGGAACCACAGAATGCAGAGTTATAAATCAGGATGAGGAGAGCTGACTGACCCTCAGCCACAGCAATGCATTGAGTTTGTGTGGAAAATATATACATACAATGGGTCCCCTGCATCCACATGAGGGTGTAAGCTGCCCAGAGGCTGTTGACACTACACTGTACCTAGGTTCTTGGAAAAACTCCCTGGGGGAATTGCAGGACTAGAGACTTCCTGCTGGATTAACCCTATGCTGCTCACAGCGGTCTTGAAGGTCTTTCCTGGTGGTGAAGACGGGAGGAAGGGTCATCTGCACACTGGTATGTAAGGGGTGCCACCTCCAGGTGATATGTGCTGGAGTTACCCGCCAGGCTCTGTAGACCTGGGAAGCACTTGCAGGCAGGGTGTGTACTGCGCTTGTTTTGCTCAAGTAAACTTAGAGCTCCGTCCCGGAATGGGGCGTTCGTCGTTTCGCCACGCCCCCTCCGAGCTCCCATTGGCTGGGAGAGTGTTGTTGCTCCTTTGCGGACACGCCCCGCTGAGTTCTGGGTATAAAGGGAGTTGCTGGCACTCGGTAGGAGTTGGTGCATGCAGAGTTTGTCAGTCAGGATGATATTTGATAAAGTAAGGCAGTTCCTGGTAGTCCTTGACTGCTCCGAAGAAGACGGTCCTCCGGTGTTCAGCAGCGGGGACACGGTGTCCGGGAAGGTGCTGCTGGAACTTGTGAGCGATGCTAAGGTGGAGTCGGTGAAGCTGCATGCGGGAGGTTACGCTAAAGTGCATTGGACCGAGTCCCGCAGCGCAGGCTCCAGCACTGCCTACACCCAGAACTACAGCGACGAGGTGGAATACCTGAATCTGAGGGAGACCTTAATGCAGACAGGTGAGGAGGCTCTGCGGGCCCGTCCTGTTCCTTACACCCGTATTCCCCGGTGACTGTGTCCTGCTATGCCGCCTATATCTAGGCGTATCTAAAGCTCTTCAGCATGTCCTCTACTCTCTGATGTCAGCCATTCCAGGCTGTATTCTTCAGTAGGGTTACTGACGTGAAACCTCTTGCCCTTACCAGCACTGTTTTCATAGGTGTGAATAATAGTAGCTCTTACACAGTACATGTGTGTATGTAGTGTAAGTGTGGTCTCATGGAAGATGCCATGCTCCAGTATGCCCGTTATGCCAGTGGCTATCTGCAATGCCAGCTCTGCAGCCACTTTTACAAGTGCTGGAGGCAGCTGCATTTTTTTATGTTTTGGTGCTGCAGTTAGTCTTGTGGTTTCCTGTCATTTAACATACTGAACCATGTAAAGCCCAAGCGTGTGACTAACCACAAATTTAAAGGTACCATGTAGTGTCCCTTTAAACAGGAAGTGGGTTGTGGAGCTGGGGTGGTGGTATTCGTGTGGCAGGAAATGCTGTAAGAGCCAGTTTACATGTCTGGATTTCTCTTTGTGTCTCTATGCAGACAACGGCACGATTCATGTTCTACCGGCAGGAAGACACGAGTTTCCCTTCACCTTTCAGCTGCCAGAGTAAGTCTATGAAGCTAAGACTTTCCATTAACCCGCTGCAGTGCCAACTTTGCCATTTATGAGGACCTGCCTACACCAGGTTAACGAACACTTGCATGTGGCATAAGGTAGATGGCAGCTTGTGCCTGTGGTCATAGACTTCTAGAGTTAAGGTGCGTTGAGAGGACACCCTGACATTGTAATGGTTTATCTTTAGGGCGACGTTCATGTTAGGTGGTGTCTAAGTGTAGAATAGGCATGGAGCGTTGGTTTTTGCTAATAAAATTGCTGCATGCTCTTTGCCTGTGGAGCAATCCATACTCATCTGCTCCATTCTGACTTTAATCACTGGACTTCCATGCTCCATCTATCAACCTTTGCACAGACAGGGTCATGTTTGCCACTGCTGCCAATGGATGGCAGCAGTAGTGACTTGTCCCCAAGAGGCATGTCACTGCTGGGGCACATGACACTTGGATATGTCACTGCTGAGAACAGCCTTTTTGTTCAGTGGTGCATGTGAACCTGTCTAAGTTGACAGATGGGGACTGAAAATCTAGTGAAGAGAGCTGCAGAGCACCAGGAAGCAGGTGAGTATGGATTTTTCCACAGGTACTGCTGTCTGGAGGGCAAGTTTTAAAAAAAAAAACACCAACATTTGCAGTGTGCAGCCAGCAAGGAGTCCTAATATGCATGCTCCCCCTGCCCTCCAGCTGCGGGTTGCCAGATTTCTCTGTGCACAGTAATGGGGAGAAATCTGTCAGTAAAAGCTGTAAGGATTTGGAAGCCCACATGTCATGAATACATCTAACTCCTCGCTTGCTGCAAAGTTTAAGAGGCAAATTGCAGCACAAATATACATAAGTGACTTCCTGCTGAAATTGGAGGATGGCGTAGCGACGGTGATAGGGTTCCTTTAAACTGTAGGATCATGCTTGGTGAACTTGCACGTGAATATCAGGGAGTTGAAGTTGTTGACACTTTGCACCATCTTGGCTCTTCCCCTGCTAATGTAATATCTTGACCATGTTTTACAGGAACTTGGTGACCTCCTTTGAAGGTAAACATGGATGTGTTCGCTACTGGATCAAAGCAAAACTGCACCGTCCATGGTCAACAGTCAAGAAGACAAAGAAGGAATTTACTGTGATTGAACCCATAGATATCAACACCCCAGACCTACTGGTAAGATAACACCCATTGTTGGGGTACCTTATTACACCACTAGTCTATCCCCGGGAGTCCCGTTGTGCTTCAGTGGAGTAGCGGCATGAATGGGGGGCATGACCCCCACTGATCAGACATGTATCACTTATCCACATAAGTTGACATTCTGAGACAGTATGCTACATTTAAAGCAGTAAATTAAAACTGTATAACTTACTGACATAAATCTTTCTTCAGGCTCCTCAGGCTGGTACTAAAGAGAAAATTGCACATGCCTGGTACTGCAACCTGGGACAGGTCTCAGTCACTGCCAAGATTGACCGGAAGGGATATACTCCAGGTCTGTAGACATACGTGTCTGCTTTGCTTTCTCTGCATACAGATGTCAATTGCATAGTTATATCAAGCACATAGGCTTTCTCTAGTCACCTATCATATCACATGGACATTAATGGGCTTGTCTGGTTAAAAAAAAAAAAAAATCAGACAAACCTTGTAAATCCTTTTTTCTGGTGCAAACCACTGTTTAACAGTGTGGTGTGACCTGCCACAGGCGGTGATTTGAAAACCTCTTTTAATCCTCGTTTAAGGTTATAAAGGGGTTCCACAACAGTTAACACAATATTTCTTATTTCCTTCAGGTGAAGTAATCCCTATTTTTGCGGAGATTGATAACTGTACCAGTCGAACAGTTCTTCCTAAAGCAGCCATAATACAGTCTCAGACCTTTATTGCACGTGGTACATTGAAACAGAAGAAATCTGTAGTAGCTACCTTAGCTGGAGATGCTGTACCTGCAGGAAAGCGAGAGACTTGGCATGGTAGAGCTCTGAAAATCCCTCCACTTGGACCATCCATTATACAGTGCCGAATTATTAGAGTGGAATATGCTTTGAAGGTAATGTTTTCTCATGATCCCAGTAATTGTCTTTAGGTTTCCTGGATTACCTGGCATTTATACAGGCTTACTTCTTCCTTCTGTTTGTTTAGGTGTGTGTAGAAATCCCAGGTTCCTCCAAATTACTCTTGGAACTGCCATTGGTGATTGGAACCATTCCACTCCATCCTTTTGGGAGCCGAACCTCCAGCGTTGGTAGTCAGTACAGTGTGAATCTGGACTGGCGATACATGACCGTCCCAGAGCAACCAGAACGTAAGTTTCTAAGTAATCCTGTATATATTCAGATATGTGGCACTCAATAAGACGGTTGGTTGTAGTTTGGGTTCCCAACCTGTAATTGCAAATAAATAATATGTGCTCTCTAAGTAATAAAGTAAAATAAATGCTTCTTTCAATATTTTTTTTTTTTTTTCACAAGGCAATCAATTGTGACGTTATGGTAAAAAAAAAAAAAAAAAAAAAAAAAAAAAAACCTTTCAAACACTATTGACCTAGAAATGGAGGAGAAGAGCGGAAGAAAAAGTGTGAACTTGCAACTAAGGCAGCAAGTTACACCATATCTCACACTTTCCCCCATTTCTATGGTGATCATGTTTGAAAAAGGTCACCATTGTGATTGCTTTGTAAAAAAAAAACACAATAAAGGAAGAATTCCATTACTTGCAGTGCTCAAGTTCTTATTTTTCTAAGGCTGGATTCACATATGCGCTGTGAATTTCAGCACTCTGTTCTAGCGGAGGAACAGTCTGCTGGAATCCGCTATATCCAGTGTATCTGCTGGCTTTCGTCCTGACAAAAATACTACACGCAGCATATCTGAAAGGGGCTGGATCCCATTAAAAAGAATGGGGATCTGGCAGTGCCCATCTGGCTATACCGGGTACCATGAACTCTGGCTGTCTGTTCCTTTACCAGGACAGACTTCCAGGGTTCACAGCGCATATGTGACTCCAGCCTTAGCTATCTTGAAATATAGCTTCTTAAGGAGAAAAACATTTTCTTGTCTTTTTTACCATAGCGCCTCCTGAATACTCATCCATTGTCTCGGAAGAAGAGGTTGAAAACCGCCTAGCTCCTCCACGCCATGCTAGTATGGGCTGTATTCTAGAAGGGCCATTTTATGCCTATATCCAGGAGTTCAGAAACAGGCCTCCTCCTCTGTACTCAGAGGTAAGAATTGACATTGGCCTTAAAGGGAGTCTTGTTACCTAATCTGAGCATTTTGGACCGCTCAGATCAGGTTATAGACCGTTTGGGCCCCCATTACAATGGTACCTGGTACCTCTCGTCTGTGTTCCTCGTCGAGATCGTGAAAAACACTTTATAAACTTATGTAAATTAGGTTTGGCATGTGCCCAGGTGCGGCGTTACTGGTTTTCTGGGCACTTGCGGTAGTAACGCCGCTCCTGGGCACTTGCAGAAGCTAATTTGCATATGTTTATAAAGTGTGTTTCGCCCCCTCCCCCCAACCCCCCAATCTCAACGAGGGACACAAACGAGAGAGGTACCATTATAATGGGGGTTAAACAGTCTATAACCTGATCTGAGCAGTCTAAAGCGCTCAGATTAGGTGACAAACTCCCTTTAATATCAAGCTATTTTTTTTTACATGTTTTTACCTGGTTGCTATAGTAAAAATTTTGTTTTTCTCCCTGGCTAGAACATGTACTACCTTCTGCTGATGAACTAAATTTTACTCAGTACTCTTTAGTTAATGTAAAAATTGTATAATCATTACATAGTAAGGGCCTGTCTATTAAAAAGAACTTGTCAGCAGGTCGAGCTACTAAACAAGGCATACTGTCTTGGTAGGGTTGATACTGCTGATTAAAACGATACTTGTCTTGTGAAAATCTGTCTTGATATTTCTGAGAGAGGAAAAAAAACTTTGTGCCTGTGGTAGGGCTTCAGTGCACCAAGGGGAGAGGCCAGCACTTGCAAACCGAGGTGCACTAAAGGTGTATTCCCCACCCCTTGATGCACTGGAGCCTTTATTTGCATAAAGAATTTCTTGGGTCCCCCCCCCCTCTGGAATGCTGAAACCAATTTTCACAAGACACATCAACAGTGTGCCTGGTTTAGGACGGTTGATCCTGGTGACAGGACCACTTTAACTACTACTACTTGTCAGTCTAAGTACCCTCCTGTTGTCACACTGGGTGCATCTAGAGCCATACTATCCTGGAATGGCTGCCCACCAAGCAGACCCTCGCAGATACCACATTGATGCCTAATATTAAGTCATTTATCTTTCACCCTGAAAACTATTGAAACTTCTTAATCCTGTCCTAAGTGGGAACCAAGCTTTGTCAACCATTTAATCAATACCTAGAAGATGAAGACATTGATTCAGAGTATAAAATGCAAACACTGAATTTTATTTTTTTGTAGGTTGATCCCAATCCACCCACTCCAGATATACGTCCACGTTGCATGACCTGTTGAAGGAGGATGCTTAAGAATTTTATCTACATTTCAATGAAAGCAGATGATTCTTGCAAAGACTGAAAGTGCCCCATAACTTCTGTCCAAAGGGCTGTTTGTCATTGCATCTCTCACTGGGATGGGACTTGAGGCAGATTTAGGAGTGTAACAGGTATTTTTGCAGCTGGGATCTTACAACCCACTCAGTATGTAGGGAGGCTGCCTGAAGTGAATAATGTGCAGGGCCCTGACATCTGAGATAGATGATCGAATAACCACTAATAATTCCCTGGTCATTGCAGGCCAGGAGAGTGCTAAGATTCCATTTGACTGCACTGTGGATGGTCTCAAGATGGTGTTTTTTCCACAGATGACTCTAACCCGAAAGCTGTTGCCTTATTTTGAAGGATTGGAAACCTTTCATGCGATATATTAAGCTGGACTAGCTGTTCTGAGATGTTTCCTTTTGTCTAGCAATATTGCATATTGTAATGAAGGATTTATAGGTATACTAGACACAAGCTATATTTTACAGCCAAGACAATCTAATTAAACCAAAATCTTTCACGACATGTTGCTGTATACAAAGAGTGCTGTGGCCCCAATGGGCTATTTTTTGCGGCCAGACTAGTTGTTTACTTTGGTTTATGTGAATATTGAAGTGCATGTAAAAGAAACCATTTTATTTGGTGGACTTCTTCTGAAATGACATCTTTATGAGGAAACGCATAAACACTGCACAATGTAAAAGCCATATATATTTAAAAAAAAAAAAAAGTGAAATAACTTTGAAATTATGTTCTTGATGAATTTGGTGGCTTTGTTTAAACACCTTTTTAAGCTCTTGGTGCGAGTGAAGAAGTCAGTAGACATTGCCATAAAGTAAAAATAATGAAAGATTCCGTTTTTTTGTATGTGAAGCACAAACGTACTTTGAAATGCGACCATTTTTACAGTATTATTGAATTGGAAATTTGGTCAAAGATTTAAAGTGACTTTGAACCTTATGGTGCTAAAGTGCCTTAAATGTTCGGAGATTTTTTTTTTTGTGTGTATACAGAGTATATATCTATCTATCCTTTTGTTAAATAGGTCTATTACTTTGCCTTATTGTATAACATGGCCTTCTTGCCTTTTTGGCCATGCAAAGGTGGTCCATAGTTAAATTAATCAAAATCATTCCTCAGAATTTAAAAGGGTTCTCGGTTTAACAACTGATGACCTAGCCCTAGGATAGGCCATAAATATCAGATCTAGGTTCCAACACCTCAAAGCCCTGTGTTTTTTGTGGTGGGGGAATCTGGCAGCAGAAGTGAACGCCAGAACTGCACAGCTCTTTCTACTGTGTAGAGGACTGAGGTGGTTACTACACTTGTGCTCCTAATCACTTCAATGGTAGCAGTGTTCCAGCTCCATACACTACACAAGGTATGTTGCTGCCTAGTTCTGTTTTTTGACCTTCTCCCATAAAGCTGATCAGTGAGGGATGTTAGACCCCCAACTGATTATGAATTGTCAAATCCTAGCTCTGTTCACATCTGCATTGTGGTTTCCATTATAAAGGGAAACCGGGACACTGTCAGATTTGTCTCACGTTGGACACCAATGAACCTGCTTTACTTATAACTGAGCATCTGGTGCAGGTTTAAACAGAGCTTATGTTTGAGAAGTGAAATGTTGCATATTTACTATGGCATTATTATTGCACTTTATTGTGTTACTGTATTGAGATACGAATTGACTCACTGTCTGCTTTGAGCCAAAATGTGTCTTTGTTTTTAATGCATTTGTATTGACCAATTTTGTTTTTCCTAAAATAAAGCATTTTATATTACTATGAAATGGTCCCTGCCTTTTAAACAATAATTTCTTCCCATTTCGCCACCATGACAGCATAACCAGGAGATTGACCTCTGTAGGGGCAGGAACACTGAGAAAGGTTAAATTGCCCCCTCCCACCACCCTCCTCAGTGTTTTCCTGTCCCTATAGTGGCCAGGACAGAGAAAGGTCCTCTCTGTTGGGAGGTGAAGATTTATTATTTTATCTTCCCCAGGGTACACATCGGGGGCCTTGGGCTTTCCTTGTGTATATTAAAACCCTGCGGTTCTTCCCCTGCTTGTCGGCGGTCTCCTTGCCAAAGCTGAGCAGGGGAGTACGGGCGAGCCTCGCGTCTGTTGATCGGACTCCTGGTGGGATAAGCAGGTGCATGGCCGGGAACTCCTGATGAGTCACTGACGTCAAATCCGCTCACGTGACCCCACATCTGACGTCAAATCCGCTCACGTGACCCCCCCCCCACGTCTGACGTCCCTTCCAGATCACGTGACGGTGTGGTGGCGTTCCCGGAAGAGGCACACTGGCTGGTAACTATATAAAGCAGGCGGGAAGCCACGTAAGTACTGATCTGAGGTCTGACAATGTCGGCATCTGAACAGCCTAGAGAGCTTGATGCTCCAACAACAGTGGCCATAAGTGTCCCCTAGGGGGAAATTAATATCATGCAGCAGCTTCTTATGTTTATATTTCCCTGCTAATGGTGATATTGTGTAGATCCCTAAAGAAGGCCAGAAAGCCACAAAAATGCATATCCTGTTTCAAAAAGCTTCCTGATCTTTATTCAAAGAAACTATGCAAGGATTGCATTGCTACTATTTTAAGAGGAAAAACCTTCCATGCTGGATGAATTGTGCACCATAATCCATGATGAGGTTAAATCCTCGTTGGCGTCTCTTACAGAACATAGTCTGGGTCCTACGCCGGCAAAAAAACACAAAAGATCTGCTCCCATTTCATCCTCTGATTCTGAGGAATTAATGGAGAATGATACTCCCTCTAAGCAATGGGAAGAAGAGGATCCCCTCTCTGAGGGAGAGATTGTTGAGGACGCTAAAAAATTCTATTTTTCCTTGGATGAAATGGGAGACCTATTAAAAGCGGTCAGGGCTACTATGGGCATTGAGGAGGTCCAAAAGCCACACTTCATCCAGGAGGAAATGTTTGGGGGGCCTTAGAACTAAGCGCTCTAGGGTGTTTTCCATACATGAAAACATTAAGGACATGATTGGTCTGACCAAGAGAAACGCCTAGGCATTTCTCAGGAGTATTTGATCCTGCCGAATCGCAACTTTTTTACAATATTCCCAAAATTGATGTTCAGGTCGCCAAGGTAAACAAGATGACTTCCCTCCCTTTTGAGGATTCCTCTCAGTTAAAAGACCCAATGGAGAGGAAGGCTGATAGCATCTTACGGAAGTCTTGGGAGGCCGCAGTGTATGGCATAAAAACAAATAACCCGGACAACCCCTTTAATCCCCAAAACAAATCTAATGAAAGACAATGACGCCAGAGTCGGGGGAAGATTAAACTTTGTGACCAACTGGGAAAAGATCACCTCAAATCCCTGGGTACTAAATCTATTGAGTCATGGCTACAAAATCGAATTTTCTTTTATTCCCCCAAACAAATATGTTCTCCCAAATCCCCGTTCCAGAAAAGAATTAAGGAGCCATCACACAGGTTCCCATAAATCCAATACGGAAGGGATATTATTCAACCCTCTTTTCAGTTCTAAAACCAGGCTGTTCTTTCCGCACTATAATAAATCTAAAAAAATTAAACAAACATCAAATACAGAAAATTCAAAATGGAATCAATCCTCTCAACCATTCCTTTGATAAAAAAAAAAGGATACGCTGATGTGCATGGTAGATCTTGAGGACGCCTATTATCACGTCCCAGTGCAAGAGAAATATCGAAAGTTCTAGAGATTTGCCATAAAAATCCAAAAGGCGAAATCTGTCATTTCCAATTCACCTGCATCCCTTTCGGCATATCATCCGCGCCCAGGCTATTTACCAAAATTGTGGTAGAAATAAAGGCTTATCTAAGACGAAAAGGTATTGTAATTATAGCATATCTGGACGATTTTCTAATTCTAGCAGACTCTCTGCCACAAATGGAAGCAGACCTGTCTCTCTTCCTATCCCTCTTAAAAGATCTTGAGTGGATAGTAAATATAAAAAAACCTGCCTTTTCCCACAAAGATCCGGTTTTTGGGAATCCTATTGTACTCAGTAGCCCAGTCCTCTTTTCTTCCAGACGAAAAGATCACAGGAATAAAACAAAAAATACTGGAATTTCAGAAAGAGAACCTGTTCTATATGAAGTGCAATGTCTCTGTTGGGGGGTTCTGACATCCTGCATAACCTCTGTTCCCTGGGCTCAGGTTCACTTAAGTCTTGGATTTTAAGCAGCTAGGACAGGAGACAAACATCCTTAGATCAGAAAGTTACCATTCCAAACCAAGTAAAATCATCCCTTGTGTGGTGGACTTGATCCTCAAACCTAAAAAAGGGCGTCGTTTGGGAAAATTCTCCAGAAATTCAAATGCAAGCAGACGCAAGCAAGTCAGGTTGGGGTGCAAATATAGAGGGACATTTTTTCCAAGGTCTCTGGCCAGAAAGCATCTTAAAAAAAATTCTCAAACTACAAAGAATTAAGGGCAGTTTGGGAAACATTAAAAGCAGCCAAACATATGGTGCAAATTATCATGCAAAAGTCCGATCCGACAATGTGACCGCAATACCATATTTAAGACATCAAGGAGGTACAAGATCTAATAAATCTCTCAAGGAAAATATTCTTCTGGGCAGAAAAAGAGGTAAAATCTATATCCACAATACACCTGAAAGGGTCTCAAAATCAAATCGCAGATTACCTCAGCAGAAAAAACTTAGACCAGAACGAATGGTCCTTACATCTGGAAATTTACCATCAAATAACGGAAAAGTGTGGTTCTCCGGTCATAGACCTTTTCGCATCAAGGAAAAATGCAAAAGTTGAGAGATTTTGCTCTTTAAATCCAAGAGATACTCCCTGGATGGTGGATGCCTTCTCAAAAAAGTGGAATTGGACTCTAGCCTATGCCTTCCCTCCAATACAACGGATTCCAAAAATAATACAGTAAATGATTTAAGACCGGCCCAATCTTATTGTCATAACACCATGTTGGCCCAAAAGAAGCTGGTTTGCAGTCCTCAAGAGGCTATCATCTCAGGATCAATGGTCTCTACCTTACAGGAGAGATATCCTAACTCAGGGACCAGTAAAACATCCGAACCCAGAATTTCTCAAGTTATGTGCCTGGATCCTGAATCTGAAATCCTGAAATATCAGGGCCTATCAGATAAAGTAATTACTACGTTAAAAGCAAGTCGCAAAAGGGTCACATCTCAGATTTACCTTAAGATTTGGAAAAGGTTCTGCACTTGGCTAGAAAATCCAAATAGATCCGTCCCGAACTTACAAAAAATCCTGGATTTCCTTCAGGCAGGGCTAGACAAGGGTCTCCATCCTTCTACCCTAAAAGTCCAAATCGCAGCTCTCAGCGCTTTCTTTGATGCAAATTTAGCTGAGCATTGCTGGGTTAAACGATTCTGCAGGGCAGCAATCCCGTCTTAGGCCAGCTCTTACATCTAGAATCCCATCCTGGGACTTAAACTTAGTCCTTCAGGGTTTAACAGCCAACCCGTTTGAACCCTTAGACGATACATCAGTAAAATTCCTGTAATTTAAAACCGCCTTCCTCATTGCTATATGTTCCGCCAGGAGGGTCAGTGAAATCCAGGCTTTATCTATCAGACAGCCTTACCTTAATATTCTAGATGATAGAATCATTTTTATAACTGACCCGGGGAAAGTAGTTTCCAACTTCCACAGGGAACAAGAGATTGTTCTTCCCTCCTTTTGCAGCAACCCCAAAAATCCTAAGGAAGTAGAGTTTCATTCCTTAGACGTACTGTCTTAAAATACCTGGAGGTTTCAAAAGAGTTCAGAAAGGCAGACAACCTTCTTGTTCAATTTCAGGGTAAAAATAAGGGAAAGTCAGCCTCAAAAGCTTCCATCGCAAGATGGATAAAACAAACCATCTTTCATTGTTGCCATATAAAAAAATTACCTTGCCCGGTCAATGTAAGGGCTCATTCCACTAGGGCAGTCTCTTCCTCCTATGTGGAAAAAGCTGGCGCATCATTGGATCAGATCTGCAAAGCTGCGACCCGGTCAAATGTCCATACTTTTGTCAAACATTACAGACTAGACTTGTCAGGATCTTCCGAATTATCTTTTGGAAGGAAGGTCCTCCAAGCTATAGCCCCCCTTCCCTAGGTCTCCTGGTTATGCCGTCATGGTGGTGAAATGGGAAAATCTGAATTAGTCTTACTGGTAATTCCTTTTCCATGAATCCACCATGACAGCATGGGATTCCCACCCAAAAAAAAAAAAAAAAAAATATATATATATATATATATATATATATATATATATATATTTATTTAAAATATATAAAAATATATGATTAAAATAATATAATATATGTATCCAATATAATAAATGGATACACACTGAGGAGGGTGGTGGGAGGGGGCAATTTAACCTTTCTCTGTGTTCCTGCCCCTACAGAGGTCAGGGGTCAATCTCCTGGTTATGCCGTCATGGTGGATTCATGGAAAAGGAATTACTGGTAAGACTAATTCAGATTTTATTGCCTAGTAACAATCCCAGACGCGCTTCAGAAGCCAGTGACTGTTAGGTACTGCTTGATCAGTTTGCATGGAGAATTATTATTTATTTATATTTTTTGGGGGGAAATGTCATGTTTTCCCTTAAACCATGACAGCACCATGAGAGAGAGGATCCACCCCACTAGACAGGAAACCTGTAGCACAAAAAGGCGGAGGCTCTCCTCCCACTTCAGTATGGTCTCCTGGCTCTGGAGGGCAAAACTGTAGTGTTTGTGTGGCTTCGCACCTTGAGAGCCCTTTACCTGCGGTTCCAGTTTTAGCCAAAAGAAGAAATAAAGTGCCCTGTGTAAATGTAACTTATCACCTGATTATAAAAAATTAAAAAAAGCCAGGTCTGCATTGACAAGACTGTGGCAGAAGAATCTCCATAATTTTATAAGTGTCTGCTGTCTTTGGTTAAATCTGAGGTTAATTCATCCTTAGGTTCAAGGAAAGCAGGCATGCCACGGGAGCAGAGAGCTAAATGTATCCAGGCAGTCGATTTGTTTTCCTTGAAGATGGAGAGGATTTTTGCTCTTTTTGAAAATCTCTATTCTGATGTTTCATCTCTGACGATGATGGAAAAGTAGTAGGGAGACCTTGTTTCCCTTTGGAAGATGAAGATAGGTTGTTAAAAGCGGGGGTAGAAGATTTAAAAGAAGTGCAGGGCGTCATGTTTCTGAGGAAGATTGTGCTTTGTGGAATAAGGCCCCTAGGATAGATGTTGCCATTGCTAAAGTAGCCAAAAAATCTGCTCTACCTTTTGAGGAAATGGGGGCTCTTAGAGACCCCTTAGATAAAAAGGCTGATTTTTTTTTTATTTTAAAGGGTGCATGGGAAGCCTCCTCCTTTAGACCAGCTATGGTGTCCACTTGTACAGCTCGCTATTTGGCTTTCTGAATTGGAAAACCAAATTAAAAGTAAATGTCCTAGGGAGGAGATTTTGGCGGTGCTTCCTACCATTAAAAATCAGCCGATTTTCTTTAGCAGATGCTTTGGCAGACTCCATTAGGCTGGCTGCTAGGTTCTCAGCTCTTTCTAATTCTGCCCGCAGGGCCTTGGGGTGGAGAATTACTAGACTTGGTGCAGTCCCTTATGAGGGAGAATATCTTTTTGGTATGGCCTTAGATGAGCTCTTGGAAAAGGCGGCAGATGGAAAGAGTTTCCAGGTCAGCCTCTCCTGCAGAGGAAGGTCTTAGCCGTTCCTTTCGCCCCCTCAGAAAGAATATAGAAGGTGAAAAGAGAGACAAAGAATAGAAGTTCAGATCCCAAAGGAAGGGTGGAAGAGGATTGTTCTTTAATCAATCCTTTGGCAATAAAAAGAAATCTGACCAGCAATCATGTAGAAGGAAGGTTTCTTCCTGCATGGCAGCAGATTTCCAAAAGCTCTTGGATTTTGGACACAAAGGGTCAGGGATTAAGATTAGAGTCTTGCTCTCCCCCTCCTTCAAGGTTAATTGTGACAATGCCTCGCAGAATAGAACACAGTTCCATGGAATATGAGGGAAATAGAAAAACAGATCAGTTTTTATTCCTTATCTGGATGATTTTCTAATTGTAGTCCAAACAAATGGAGCTGCAGGTGGGCATTAGATGTAGTGTCAGATTTTGAAGAAACTGGGATGGATCCTAAATCTAGAAAAAAGTCAAGACCTTACCCTTCACAGATCCAAAATTTTTTTTAGGCTTAATTTTGGATTTAAAGAAGCAGAAATGTTTTGTTATAACAGAAGACAAGATATCCAGATTACGAGATTTGAAGAAGAATCCACTAATCTCGTTAAGGGAAGGTATGTCAATCTTGGGCACTCTGACATCTTATGTTCCTGCAGTACTGTGGCCCCGTTAAATTCCAGAGTGCTCCAGTGACAGATATATTTAGCCCGGAAGGGGGGAGAGAAGCCCCTAGAGGCAACAATGTTGGTTTCAGACCAGACTAAAGAGAGCCTGGATTGGTGGTCGGTAAAAGAGAACCCAACTCAGGGAGCCCCTTGGAAAATGGGAGACCTTTTATGTTTGACAGATGCAAGTCTTTGATGTTGGGGGCTCACATTAAGAGCCAATCCTTTCAGGAGCTGTGGAGAGGCAGGTTGAAAGCTGCATCCTCCAATATGAAAGAACTGATGGCAGTGAAGTATGCAATGTTAAAGGTTTTTCCAGTGTTATGAGACAGACATTTAAGGATCATGTCAGACATAAATGGGAGGAACCAAGAACAGAAGTCTGATGATGATGGCCAGGGAAATTCTTTTGCTAGCAGAACAAAGTTGCAGGTCAATCTTGGCGGTCCGCATCAAGGAATCAGAGAATGTGCAGGCCGACTTTGTCAGTTGACATTTGATTTCCAAGGGAGGGTGGAGTCTAAGAATTTTCAAAAGGATTCAGGATTCCTCGCATATGACAGCACCCCTGGAGAGACCGCCTCCTCCTTAGGACAGGAAACAGACATCGGCATCGCTTTAAAAGAGGGACCACCCCCATAATCTCCAGTTATGTTTCCTGTCCTAAGGGACATTGGAGTCGGCATCGCCAGGAGTGGAGCTGCGGGGGCCCGGGCTTTGTTGGTGGCTTGAGGGTTACCCCGCATGGCATAAGCCTCCTTAAGGAGCCGCTGCGGGAGACTGGGTTCCTACTCTCTCTGGCTTCTTCCCGGCCTGGGAGAGGGTCTTCGAGCCTTCCTGTAGGTTGTGGCCTCTGTGGGCTGTGTTCTGCACGCTGGCCGCCACGCGTGTCTTCCGGGTGGCGGTGGGAGCAAGCGTGTCGCTGCGCGCCGGAAGCGGGAGGAGTTCGGCAGCGAGCGCCGGAGTTTAAAGCCAGCCAGCTCCCTGCTCAGGCCAGAGTGCCTTCAGAGCACATTCTCTATTTGTGCCTTTTGCTGCAAGTGATCATGGAGCAGGCACAGCACGCTGAGACCACCAATGAGACTCTGGTATTCGGTGGGGTAAGAGGGGTGGTACCCCAATATGGCTTGTTTATGCTGTCTACTTATGGGGGTCACTTTCTATGTTCAGGTCCCTAAGGAGGCTTCTAGGAAGATCTTCAGGTCTAAAGAGAGGGGCTGTGCTGTTTGTAAGAGAAAACTTTCCTCTGCCTAGACCAAACCCCTGTGTCAGAGTTGTGTGAACAAGTTAATAGAGGACGAGGCACCGTCACAATATCAAGCAGATGATTCGGGAAGAAGTTAAGGATTCGATTAGTGGTCTGCTTAAGTGTCGGCCCAGTACGTCTGCTGCTATGTCTAATGCTCCCTCCAGTGATAGTGAGGTTTTGTCCGGTTTGGAGGAAGAGGGAGAATGTGCTTCTGCTGAATCCTCTGATGAGGAATTTGCTGGAAAACCATTGTTTCAGTCGGAGGGAATCAATTCTCTGGTCAAGGCGGTTCGTGTCACTATGGGGCTAGATGACCAGAAGGCACCACAGTCTGTACAGGACTCTATGTTCGAGGGTTTAGGTCCTAGGAAGAAAAAAGTTTTTGATGTACACAAGAATATTCAGGCGGTAATTGCGAAGGAGTGGAAAAAAAACTGATAGGAAGTTTTTTATTCCTGCCTCGGTACGCAAATATCTGTTTGACGAAGAGGTCTCTGCCTCATGGGACAGAGCCCCGAAGTTAGATGCCCCTGTTGCCAAGATGTCAAAGTAAGCTGCTCTTCCTTTTGAAGATATGGGTTCCCTTAAAGACCCTATGGACAAGAGAGCAGATATTTATTTAAAAAAGAATTGGGAAGCTTCTGCGGCAGCCTTTAAACCAGCTATTGCTGCCACCTCTGTTGCCAGGTCTCTTAAGGTGTTGATGGAGGAGCTTGAGGCCCATATAAAAGGAGGAACCCCTAGAGATCAACTTTTGTCTTCATTTCCGACAATCCAGAATGCATCGAACTTTTTGGCTGACGCTTCGGCAGACTTTTTAAGATTGTCTACTAGAGCCTCGGCTCTATCTAACTCCGCTTGTAGAGCTATCTGGTTGAAGGGATGGAACGGTGATGTCAGTTCCAAGACGAAACTCTGTGCCATTCCCTGCCAAGGGGAGTGTCTGTTTGGCCCTGTCCTGAATGATTTGTTAGAGAAGGCCTCTGATAGAAAGAAGAGCTTCCCTTCAGCTAGCCAGCAGGCCCCTAGGAGATCCTTTAGGCCCAGATTTAATAGAGAGGTTTACGAAGGGAAGGATAGGTCTAAGCAGTTTTCAGGAGTATCCAAAAAGTTTAAGGGGTTTCTTTTTTCCGGTTCAGATGCCTCTAAGAAGCAGCCAGGCCTCCTGTTGGGGGTCGTCTGTCTTTGTTTTTTCATCAGTGGCAGAGGATTTCCAACAGCGAGTGGATCCGTTCTGTCATCAAAGAGGGTCTAAAGCTAAAGTTTCGGACATTACCAGGAGAAAAGTTTGTTGTCACAGATTTCAGGTCAGACCCTCAAAAGCAGTCAGCCCTGTTCTCAAAGATAATTTCTCTTCTATAGAAGAGAGTGTTGACGAGAGTTCCAAGCCAGGAGATGGGGAGGGGGTTTTACTCAACCCTTTTTCTGGTAAAGAAACCAAATGGGTCTTTTCGCACTTTAATAAATCTGAAATGCTTAAAGCAATTCCTGAAGTTTCGCATGGAATCCATCAGGTCAACCCTAAACAACCTCTTTCCCCAGTGTTTTATGGCCACGTTAGATCTCAGGGATGCGTACTACCATGTCCCGATACATCCGGATCACCAGAGTTTTTTGAGAGTCGCGATTCAGGTCGAGTCGCAGATTCTACATTTGCAGTTTCGGGCCCTTCCCTTTGGACTCTCCCAAGCTCCCAGATTCTTTACAAAGATAGTGTCAGAGATGATGGCTCATGTCAGGGAAAGGGATGTAATTATAGTCCCTTACCTGGACGACTTCCTGCTCATCAGCCCAGACCCTCACAGAACAGGTTGCCTGGCTAAGGGAGGTTCTACAGGACTTAGGTTGGGAGGTAAATTTGGAAAAATCCTGTCTGGTTCCATCTCAGAGGACAATATTAGAAGGTAAGGTGAAGCATTCACCTTGAAAAAGACCAGAAAACATGCGCCAACCAGTGGGAAAATTTATATATTAAGATTACTCACTTCACTGAGGGGTATGTAGCCGCCTGGAAACCAAGAAGGTACCCAGTAAACTACTATCCCCCCGAGCCGTGTTCGCTTCAGATGTTAGGATCCTCAATGGCGGCACAATCACAGAAGGCAGCTTCTCATTGGATCCATTTATTAAGTAAAAATCAACTTCTCAACGCGTTTCGGGGGTATCTCAGTTAAAAACCCCCTTCTTCAGGAGAACACTAATAGATAAAACAGATAACTTACATCAATAAATACTGGCGGTTCCACGTGCAAGCCGGAAGAGACATAGTCGGAAGTCCGGTAGTTGTTCGTGCGTTCCACAGTGGACCGCATACATTACGTACATTAAACAAATAAAAATCAACACAAGTATTTCACTCAATGAAATCAAAAGGAATATAAAAAGAAACCTGTGATCTATGGTTTGAAAATGTGTATATAATAAATCTCAAGCGGCAAGCGCCGGGGCGGCATCATCCGGAAGTAGCACAGTATATGCGTTCCAAACTGGAACGCACCGCTAATAGAGTTGGACTAAGGGCATAAACGAAAGCGTGTGTGTTTCGAAATGGAACGCAACGCTAGGATAGGAGGATGATACTGATAAAAGAACATCAGCTAATATGTTCCACGGGGGAGCACATTTATAGAAGGTGCGCTTCAATCTGGAACGCATGTACTAAACTTAGCCTAGCCTTATATAAAAAATAACTGTTCAACAAAAATAATATTACTAGATAGCTGCCAAAATATCTTAAAACTAGAATAGGAATAAAGCCATAATAATTGACAATTGGACCTATTCCTTATATGAATACAAAAGAATCAAGGTTACTGCAAATGAATTAAAATTATATATAGAATTGGATACACCACTTAGGATATATTCCTTACTTGGTAAGAGGTAATATATGTATACATGTACAAACATACATAAGCACACGCACACACATATACATCTATATACACATATACATACATCCATATAGATCATAGATTATATGGAGTGGCTCCCACTCAATATGATATATTAGAGTAGATAAAAGGGATTAATAATTGGAGTATTCTAAAGCTTCATTCAGGCCAAACGGTGTAAGAGTATTTAACTGAAAGATCCAGAACATTTCTTTCCGGCACAAATTCTGATATGATGTTGGAACCCATTCTAGTGGGGTAATTCGGAGTAGTGTAGGGTCTCCGTTATGTTTGACCGTAAAATGTCTGGAAATACTATGTGTACAAACCTTTCTTTTAATATTTGACCTATGTTCGTTGGTACGTTCTCTTAGACTCTGGGTAGTTCGGCCAACGTACAATAGGTGGCAAGGGCATATTATAAGATATATTACATTCTTTATACTACAATCCATATTGTTCTTTATTTGGATTAGTTTTTCTACTCCCGGTATATGGATGTATTGTTTATTGTGTATGATGTTTGTACAACACTTACATTTTTTATTTTTACAACTTATTAAATTTTCTCCTTTTATTGTTTCTGGGTTTTTGTCTCGTATAGCTGAATGGATTTTGGGACAAGATGGTGCCAATAAATTCTTAAGAGTAGGAGCTCTTCTGTAAATGACATTTGGTTGTTTGGGGATAAAATCTTTTAGAAGAGGGTCCCTCAATAGTAGATGCCAGTTTTTTTGTAGTATTCCTCTAATATGTTTATGTTCAATATTAAAATTGGTAATAAGACAATCCTGTCATTAAGACGAATAATAGAAACCCCGCTAACATCACAAACAATTCCAACCATGCATCCTATGCACAAGCAGTAAAATATGGACATTTGGGTTCTAAGAGTAGAGTGATTTATAACAGTAAACTCAAAACTACATCTATAGAGTCATCTAATCCTATTGACTACAAAAAGAACTACAATAAATTTGTTAACCAACCTCTCTTAGACCCAAATTCCAAACCTCATTCCACTTTTAACCATTTTGGTAAAGAAGACTCTCACAAAGTGAGAGGACCAGTTCCTACGTTAATAGTGAAAGATAGGAAAAGTCATCTACCAGGGATTAATGAGGATTTATCCCCAAAGGCCCATGAGGTTATAGACATGGAATTTAATACTGAGAAAGACAAGGAAGAGTTTAATTTCTCTATATACACCACTCCTAGTCAAAACCAACCCAATCTCGTTAATTCCAACAAGAGATCGCCAGAACTTTCCCTTAATTTTTCTACCCATTCAACACCAACAGACAATTCTGAACCGTTTTTAGCTTTACCTTCCAATCTAACTAGTGATTCGTCATCTTTTTTAGAATTAATCTCGCCAACAGCGAAAAATACTCCACCTCAAAGAAAATTAATCCAAACTTTCCAAACCCTGAGTCCACTCCTATTATCTTGTCACCAATTAAATACCCCATTGGCAATCAAACCCACCAAAATCACGCAGTTCTTCACCCCCCTTTCCAATCACCGAAAAAGACAAAAAACAGAGCAAGAGGTAAACGAGGGGGAAGAGGGAAATTCACCACAAAGGAAAAAACCAAAAGAACAGAATCCCAAGTAATTTTAGACCCAATATCAGACACTATTTCAGCTAATAATGATTTTGGTATCTTCAATATATCTAAATACAAATTAAATCCAGAGAAAACTAATCTATTAAAAAGAGGTCTTTCTTTTTGCCCATCTAATCCCCCCAATCTTTTTGATTTATTTGTGGATATGAACCAATTTATCCGTAAACTTACTCTTACCAGACATTTTTCAAATAAATCCTCATTTAATACTACTGATAATAATACCCCTGAGAATACTTTAAATTCTAATGATTTGACAAGTACTACTCCTTTACCTAAATTTAAAATGAAATAGTCTTTTTACCCTCTAGAAAGTAAGGGTCCCTTCTTAGAAACTTTCTATTATGCAGTAATGGAAGATTTCGAAAAACAATTTCAGGAAAACACTATTAAAGTTCACCACAAGGACCACCACAATCTCACCAAAAATGAGAAGAGGGCATTGAAAACGTTGAGTCAAAATAAAACCATTATTATTAAAAATGCAGATAAAGGTGGAGGGACTGTTATAATGGATTCCCAGTACTACCTTGAGGAATCCACACGCATACTTTCCAACAGAGAATACTATCGAAAATTGCCCAATGATCCCACAAAAAGTTTCAAAAAGAGCCTTTATGACCTAATAGATTCTGGCTTCTCAGCCGAAATACTGCGTAAAGAAAGAACTTTTCTCAAAATTCCACATCCCTCAATAGCCAAATTCTATTTCTTACCCAAGATTCATAAAGACATTAATTGCCCTCCAGGCCGTCCGATCATATCAGGGATCAACTGCCTCACATCACATTTGTCAGCATTTGTTGATCATTATTTACAACCGCTAGTGATCAAGTTATCTTCATACTTACGTGATTCTGCTGATCTAATTGAGTCCCTCAAACCACTCATCTGGAGAGAGGACTATTTATGGGTTACTCTAGATGTAGCATCGCTTTACAGCAATATTGGGCACGATCTAGGTCTGGAAGCAATCGCTACTATCCTGAAAGAAACAACCACTATGTCACTTAAAGAAAAGGAGTTTATTTTAACATCTATAGATTTTATTTTAAAACATAATTATTTTATATTCAATGATCAATTTTATTTACAGGTTAAAGGAACCGCGATGGGCACTAAATTTGCTCCATCATATGCCAATCTTTTTATGGGGGTTTTTGAAGCTAAAATAGGTCTTTTGACTCACCCCCAGGTGAAATTTTATAAACGTTTTATTGACGATATTATTTTTATATGGCATGGCAATTCCACAGAACTCAAGGAATATATTGATTTTTTAAATAGTAATGACTGGAATTTATCTTTTAGCTGTGAGAGTCATCCCAATGAAGCCATTTTCCTGGATTTAGTAATAATGTCCAAGAATACTGAAATTGTAACCAAAACTCATTTTAAAAAAGTTGATTCTAACAGTTACTTGGACTATAAAAGCTGTCATCATCCCAAGTGGAAGAGAAACATTCCATTTGGGCAAATGATGCGTATTAGGAGGAACTGTACCCAAGAAAGCGATTTGAAACAGCAACTGCAACTTTTAAATTCTAGATTCAAAGAAAAAGGCTTCCCAAAAAAACTGATAAAAGAATCAAACAAACGTATACAGGAAGTAAGCCAATCTGAGAGTCTTATTCCTAAAAAAATTAAGGCCAATAGAACAACCACGGGCTTAAACTCACATAATAAGAAACAGAATTGTCTTATTACCAATTTTAATATTGAACATAAACATATTAGAGGAATACTACAAAAAAACTGGCATCTACTATTGAGGGACCCTCTTCTAAAAGATTTTATCCCCAAACAACCGAATGTCATTTACAGAAGAGCTCCTACTCTTAAGAATTTATTGGCACCATCTTGTCCCAAAATCCATTCAGCTATACGAGACAAAAACCCAGAAACAATAAAAGGAGAAAATTTAATAACAAGTTGTAAAAATAAAAAATGTAAGTGTTGTACAAACATCATACACAATAAACAATACATCCATATACCGGGAGTAGAAAAACCAATCCAAATAAAGAACAATATGGATTGTAGTATAAAGAATGTAATATATCTTATAATATGCCCTTGCCACCTATTGTACGTTGGCCGAACTACCCAGAGTCTAAGAGAACGTACCAACGAACATAGGTCAAATATTAAAAGAAAGGTTTGTACACATAGTATTTCCAGACATTTTACGGTCAAACATAACGGAGACCCTACACTACTCCGAATTACCCCACTAGAATGGGTTCCAACATCATATCAGAATTTGTGCCGGAAAGAAATGTTCTGGATCTTTCAGTTAAATACTCTTACACCGTTTGGCCTGAATGAAGCTTTAGAATACTCCAATTATTAATCCCTTTTATCTACTCTAATATATCATATTGAGTGGGAGCCACTCCATATAATCTATGATCTATATGGATGTATGTATATGTGTATATAGATGTATATATGTGTGTGCGTGTGCTTATGTATGTTTGTACATGTATACATATATTACCTCTTACCAAGTAAGGAATATATCCTAAGTGGTGTATCCAATTCTATATATAATTTTAATTAATTTGCAGTAACCTTGATTCTTTTGTATTCATATAAGGAATAGGTCCAATTGTCAATTATTATGGCTTTATTCCTATTCTAGTTATAAGATATTTTGGCAGCTATCTAGTAATATTATTTTTGTTGAACAGTTATTTTTTATATAAGGCTAGGCTAAGTTTAGTACATGCATTCCAGATTGAAGCGCACCTTCTATAAATGTGCTCCCCCGTGGAACATATTAGCTGATGTTCTTTTATCAGTATCATCCTCCTATCCTAGCGTTGCGTTCCATTTCGAAACACACACGCTTTCGTTTATGCCCTTAGTCCAACTCTATTAGCGGTGCGTTCCAGTTTGGAACGCATATACTGTGCTACTTCCGGATGATGCCGCCCCGGCGCTTGCCGCTTGAGATTTATTATATACACATTTTCAAACCATAGATCACAGGTTTCTTTTTATATTCCTTTTGATTTCATTGAGTGAAATACTTGTGTTGATTTTTATTTGTTTAATGTACGTAATGTATGCGGTCCACTGTGGAACGCACGAACAACTACCGGACTTCCGACTATGTCTCTTCCGGCTTGCACGTGGAACCGCCAGTATTTATTGATGTAAGTTATCTGTTTTATCTATTAGTGTTCTCCTGAAGAAGGGGGTTTTTAACTGAGATACCCCCGAAACGCGTTGAGAAGTTGATTTTTACTTAATAAATGGATCCAATGAGAAGCTGCCTTCTGTGATTGTGCCGCCATTGAGGATCCTAACATCTGAAGCGAACACGGCTCGGGGGGATAGTAGTTTACTGGGTACCTTCTTGGTTTCCAGGCGGCTACATACCCCTTAGTGAAGTGAGTAATCTTAATATATAAATTTTCCCACTGGTTGGCGCATGTTTTCTGGTCTTTTTCAAGGTGAATGCTTCACCTTACCTTCTAATATTGTATTCTAAGTGGGTGGATATCTGACAACCCCCCCCCTTTGACCTTTTGCTGCCTCCTATACCACGATCTAGTGCACGTTAAATTATCTATCAATTGATTTATTAATATATTAATCAAATACCATTGTCTATTTTCATTCTTGAGACACCCTCTGGCGCTATCAGCTCTGTGTCTATCACTACCTCTTTATTTTGGTACCCAAAGAATTGTGGTGTGATATACCTCTTTTTTGTTTTTTCTATTTTTTTCCTCTATCATCCATCTCAGAGGTGCAGTTTCCTAGGGATGATTTTAGATTCCAGGGTCCAGAAGTGTCTGTTACCTCCACAGAAGGCGCTTCTATTCAGGGAGAGAGTTCAGCTGCTACTCTCTCTCCGATCAGTTTCCTTGAGGTTGGCCATGTCGATACTGGGTCTCATGATGGCTGCTTTTTCGTGGGTAGAATGGGCTCAGTATCACTCGAGAACCCTTCAGCTTCAGATCCTAGAGATGTGGGACAAGAGTCTCCTTTCTCTGGATTCGGAGTTCACCCTATCTCCTCAGACTGTGGTCTCTCTGGGGTGGAGGTTGGACCTGCGGAATCTGGAGAAGGGGGTTCTGTGGAACAGGGAAGATGTCCCTGACCACGGACACCAGCCCCTCAGGCTGGGGTGCTCACCTAGAGTCTCTTCTGCTTCAGGGAGTTTAGGACAGTTCCTCCCTGTGTCAATCCCACAATTTCAAGGAACTGAAGGCGGTCCTGTTAGCCCTTTTACAGTCTTCCGGTGGTGAGGGGCAGAAACGTCAGTTTATTCCGACAATGTAACCACGGTGGCCTATATCAACAGACAGGGAGGTACCAGATCTCAGAATCTTATGTCCCTCAGCCACCAAATATTCAGACTTGCAGAGGGTTCCCTTTCTTCTCTCTCAGCAATCCATTTGAGAGGCAGGGACAACATAAAGGCAGACTTTCTCAGCTGCCACCGTCTGTGCCAGGGAAGTGGTCCCTAGACCAGATTACTATCCGCTGGGCAGTTCCTTCCATAGACCAGTTTGCCACCAGAGGGGTTCTTTTCCCTTTCCCTGCAGGACTTCCCATTGGCAGTAGATGCTTTCGCCCAGTCCTGGAGGAAGGGTCTTCTCTATGCCTTTCCCTCCCTGAAGCTGTTACCAAGAATCCTCAAAAAGATTTGGGAAGATTGTGCCTCTGTTATAGTGATAGCCCCCTTCTGGCCAAGAAGGGTTTGGTTTTCATGGCTCCGCAGGATGTCAGTGGCCCCTTCTTTGGGTGTTGCCAGAGGTTCAGGGTCTGGTAGTCCACCCAGATGTAGCAAAGCTTCACCTGTCTGCCTGGCTATTGAGAGGGACATCCTAAAAAACAGGGGGCTCTCTGAGGAGGTAATTTCTAGGGGCAAGTCGCAAGAAGGTGACTTCGGAGATCTATTTAAGGGTCTGGAGGGCCTTCTGCAGGTTTGCTAATAAGCCGGTAGATGTTCTGGATTCTCCTGACATCCCTCTTGTGTTGGATTTCTTACAGGAGGGGTGGAAGAAGAAGCTCAGACCCAGCACATGGAAGGTCCAAATATCTGCCTTGAGTGCCCTGTTTGCGTTCAGGTTAGCCAGCCATCCCTGGGTTAAAAGCTATCCCTGGTTTGTAGGTCTAAGGTTCCTCCCTGGGATTTAAACTTAGTTCTTTCTGCCCTTACGGAAGATCCTTTTGAACCTATTGACAGGATTTCCATTAGGCTTCTTTCCCTGAAGCTCGCTTTCCTTCTGGCCATCACCTCGGCCAGAAGGGTTAGTGAGATTTCGGCCCTATCTATTGATCCTCCTTATTTGGTAGTCTCGGAGGACCGGGTTGTTATTTCTCCTGATCCTTTTTACCAAAGGTCTAATCTAGTTTCCACAGGTCTCAAGAAATTGTTTTGCCTCCCCAAAAAATTAGAAAGAAAAAAAATTTCATTGTTTAGACGTCAGGAGGTGTTTGATTTAGTATCTCCAGGTCACTCAATCCTGGAGATCTTCTTCCGGTCTTTTGATTTTGTTTCAGGGTTCCAGGAAAGGGTCCTCAGCCTCTTCACAGTCCATTGCTAGATGGATCAGGCAGGTTATTTCCCTAGCTTACTCTTCTAAGGGTGTTGATCCTCCTTTGGGGTTTGGGGCTCATTCTTCTAGATCTTTTTCTGCATCTGGGGCAGAAAGAGTCTCTGCCTCGCTGGAGCAGATTTGTAAGGCTGTTACCTGGAGTTCTCCTTATACGTACCCATACTGCCTAGTCTCCAGGGGTGCTGTCATAGGCGAGTAGAGAAAGATTAGATTACACTCACCGTTAATCGGTTTTCTTTGAGCCTATGACAGGACCCGATTTATTACCACTCTAAGGTTACTCTGAGGTTACTTAGTGCTTTAGGTTTTGTTTTCATGAGACTTGTTTCCTTAGTTCTTGAAGAAAGACTGGAGATGATGGGGGTGGTCCCTCTTTTAAAGCGATGCCGATGTCTGTTTCCTGTCCTACGGAGGAGGAGGCGGTCTCTCCAGGGGTGCTGTCATAGGCTCAAAGAAAACCGATTACCGGTGAGTGTAATATAATCTTTCCCTGTTACCAGGAGGATCTCCCTGTGGTTTGGATGCTTTTTTCCACAGGTGGGATTTTCCTCTAATTCCCAGAGTCTTGAAAAAGATAAGGGAGGACCAGGCAAAGGTTATCCTGATAGCTCCTTTTTGGCCCAGAAGAGTTTGGTTTACCTGGCTAAGAAAGTTGACAGTGACGGACCCGTGGATCCTTCCGGAAGTCCACGACCTTCTGACTCAGGTTTTGATTTTCCATTCACATGGGATTTAAAAGGGTCCTGTTAGCTAATAAAGAGTTTTCTGTGGATCTAGTTAACACTTTTATTAAAAGTAGGAAAAGAATTGTCTCTATGCTAGAGTTTGGAAGAAATTCTTAGGTTTTGCTGGGATAGATTTTAAGAACTTTCCTTCTCCAGCTCCAAATAATAAGGTTTTAGAATTTCTTCAGGGGGGGGGGGGGTCTACATTTAGGATTGTCTGTTAATACCCTCATATCTTGGCTCTTTCTGTCCTTTTTGATGAAAATATTGCAGCAAATCCATGGGTTGTGAGGTTATTAGATCGGTTAGCAGATCTTCCCGAGTGATTTCCCCTAGAGTTCTTGAATTTAGTATTGAATGCCTTAAAGGGAACCTGTCACCTCAAAAACACAAAAAAAAACTGCCAGCATTACCTTAAACTCGGGTCCAGTGTGTAACTAATGATGCTTTTCATCCATTTCAGTGATTCCTCTAACTGGCAGAAAAAGACTTTTTTATCCCCATGAGCGTGCACTTTGCAGTCAGGTTGAATTCAAGGAGGCAGCGGCCTCCTTGCTTCAAGTCAAGTATAGCACCGCCCCTCTTCTTGATTGACATCCTTCCTTTGGGCCGGGGATCGCGTGCGCGGTGTCAAGGAAGGATGTCAATCAAGAAGAAGAGGGGCGGTGCTTTACTTGACTTGAAGCAAGGAGTCCGCTGCCTCCTTGACTTGAAGCTGACTGCAAAGTGCGCGCTCATGGGGATAAAAAAGTCTTTTTCTGCTGGTTAGAGGAATCACTGAAATGGATGAAAAGCATCATTAGTTACACACTGGACCCGAGTTTAAGGTAATGCTGCCAGTTTTTTTTGTCTTTTTGAGGTGACAGGTTCCCTTTAACCAAGCTTCCCTTTGAACTCATTGAGGAAATTTCCATCCAGTGTTTTTCCCTTAAGTTGTGCCCTCCGATTGCTTTGACTTCAGCACGTAGGGTTAGCAAACTTAAGGCCATTTCCATTACTCCTCCACATACTAATATCTTAGGAGACAGAGTGGTAATTTGACCTGATCTGACCTTACTTCCAAAAGGTAGCTTCCAGATTTCATAGATCTCAGGAGATGGTTCTTCTAACCTTTTATGCGAACCCTAGTTCAGAGGAGGAAAAATCTTTTCATTGGATGTTAAGAGATGTCTTGTATAATACTTGTCAAGGACTAAATACTGGAGGAAATTGTTCTTGATATTTGTTTGTTCTTGTTCAGGGATAAAATAAGGGACAAGCAGCTTCTAAAAACTCTGTGGCAAGGTGGATTACTTCGGCAGTTTCACTGGTCTATGTATCTTCAGGGGAGTCTCCTCCAGAGAGCCTTAGAATTCATTCCGTTAGAGCAATATCCACCTCTTGGGCAGAGAGAGCTTCTGCTTCTATTGAGGATATTTGTAAGGCTGCAACTTGGTCTTCTCCTACTACTTTCTTTAAGCATTACCGTTTGGAGTTGATCTCCACTTCTGTCTTAAACTTTGGTTCTAAGGTGCTTTCCGCAATTGACCCAACCAATATATTTTCTTGGTTACCCACTCTTGTGATGCTGTCGTGGGTGAAGGGAAAAATGAAGATTACTCTTACTGGTAAATGGATTTTCCAGAACAGCACCCTTATTTCCATTCCCTTTTCTTGTGGTTGAAGGTATCTTTTCACGGGTTGAAAAAGTTGAATATAAATATTGCTAGAATACTAATAATCGTTGGCTGAGGTTTTCTCATCCTTGTTAAAGCATACTGAAGTGGGAGGAGAGCCTCTGCCTTTTTGTACTACAGATTTCCTGTCTATGGTGCTGTTGTGTGTTCTGGAAAATCCAATTAAGTAATCTTCATTTTTTTTTAGGGGGGAATGTCTCACAGGCATCTTCCTGTGCCAGTAGAAAAAACAGCAGCCAATAGGGAACTAAGCCAGATACTTTATAAATCTGTTTGATAAATCTCCAATATGTCCACTAGAAACTCTTTAAGGCTATGTTCACAAATCCACAGCAGGCCAACCAGTGGTTGAAAATCTGTGGCAGTTTTTCAGTTTGGTTATGTTTTTAGAGTTTTTACACCTGTTCACATGTTTGGAAATCAACAGTTAGATTTGCTTCAAAGAATTAATGCTAGCCATACACATTAGAAGTTGGTTGATGGTTGAACGAACAAGCATCTGGTGAACGTTCGTTTCACAGACTCAGCAATACACGTTTTAGTCCATATTGACCATTACAGTCGGGCAATGGACAAAAGATCTTTCGGTGAACGTTCTTTTAAATTACTTTGTTCCATTCACAAACAATCTTTTTTTGAAGAAAATATCTTTTGTTCAATCATCGGACAAAAATATTAACCCTTTGCTGACAGCGATTTTGCCATAGGTGGGATCTCCATAAGAACCTATATGTAGCAGCCTCAGATCTTTCAGCAGGACCGAGGCTGCCGCACACACACCAGAATGCTGCCTTCCCTCCATCCTTGTTAGGGGAAGCCAGTAAACACCTGTAAGCACACGCTTCCAGGTTTTTGTGCTCCCAGATGCCGTTTCACCACAGCATCTGAAGGGTTAAATGTCTGCAATCAACATTCGCACCAATTGCAAACATTAGTCACGGGTGTCTACTGTGTGAAACAGCAGGCACCATGTTTAAAGACGTGACGTGACATACTATTATGTCACTGGATATAGTTGGGGTCTTCACTCTCAAAGAAATATTGGTGCAAGCGAAAAGTGACAGAGAAGTCACAATGTCCAGAAAACAGATAGATCGCTGCAGTCAATTATGTAATGCGATTTTAGTTTATTACAAACTTGACATCAATAATTCTGATCCAACAGTAAGTATAATGGTAATCCCATACAGCGAATCATTTAAAGGGATTACCATTATACTTACTGTTGGATCAGAATTATTGATGTCAAGTTTGTAATAAACTAAAATCGCATTACAATTGAGTGCAGCGATCTATCTGTTTTCATACTATTATGTCATGTCAGGAAAGGTGTTCATTTTGGTTGATATAATCAGTTTTCATAAACTTTAGACTGTGTATGACCACCTCAACATGTCACAGGCTCTGTTTACATGGGCAAAATATACTACTGATTCGAAAATGGAAAAGACTATTAACTGCGGTGTTGGAAAAAAAAAAAGAAAAAGACTGTGTGCATACTTTGTACACATGGTAGTTTTTTTTCCCAGCATTTGATTTCAAATCCTCTTGAAGTCAAGTTACTTTGAAACCAATTTGATTGTGGGTTTACATAGATGCCAATGGGGGTAGCAGAAAAAACTCACTCAAAAACTTTTCTAAAATTCTTGTAAAATCTGCATTAAACCTACCACGAAATTACAAAACCACAAGAAAATAACCTTTCAGCTACTGATTCTTCTACCGATTATTCTGCTGTGGAAGGGGCAGACTGGCCATAGACCCTACAGGGAAGTGTCCCAGTTTGCCAATGCCCATAGGGCCACTAGAGCCCTCCTCAATGCCGCTGGTCAGGTACATACGACTACTGGGGGAACTAAAGGGACATTATTAGAGAAAGTCTCGACAGCATGTCGATGTTAGGCTCGCCCCACCCGGGGGAGGGCCGAAGGTCCAGCCGCAACACGGCACAGTGACCTCTTCTCCCCCCCCCCCGTTATAGTGAATGGGGCCGGAGCAGACCTCCGGCGGCATGGTGGGCTAGCGTTAGCATGGATCCTGCAGGCTGTTCCCCTGCCGGACCTTGCTGCTGCCAGTGTGAAAGTAGCCTTAGTGTCATCTGCAAAATTGCTATTTTACTGTGCAAGCCTTCTACAAGATAATGAATAAAAAAAAAAAAACATATTGAAGAAAATAGGGTCCAATATTGTACCCCATTAGTGACTGTGACCCAATCTGAATGCCTACTGTTAATAACCACCCTCTGTTTTCTATCACTGAGCCAGTTACCCACATACACAGTCCAAGCACTCATTTTATATACTAACCTTTTATGTGGTACAGTATCGAATGCTTTGGAGAAGTCCAGATTTACGACATCCATTGATTTCCGCGGTCAAGTCTTGAACTTACCTCCTCATAGAAACTGATTAAATTAATTTGTATATGACCAATCCCTCATGACAGGCTCTGTTTTTGACTCCTTTTTGAATATTGGCACCACATTTGCTCAGCATCAAACCTGTGGAACGTTTTCTGTCAATATAGAGTCTTTAAATATCAGAAATAATGGTCCATCTATTACATTATCTAATTCTCTTAGGATATGGTGTATGCAGTCTGGACCCAGCGATTTGTTTGTTTTAATCTTTTGTAAGACGCCACTGCACTTTTTCCTGGGTCAGACAATGGGGAGTTTACTTTTACATTCTGGATTTCATCTGACAGTTCATTTTCCTCAGTGAATGCCATGGAAAGAAAAATATTTAATAGCTTTGCTTTCACCCATGGCTCTCTTCAACTCTTCCCTCATCATTCTGTAAAGGGCCAACACTTTCAGGTTTAACGTTTTACCATTTATATAACTGAAGAACATTTTAGGGTTAGTTTTACTCTCTTTGGCAATAAGTCTATCTGTCTCTAACTTGGCTGCTTTGATCTGTCTTTTACATATTCTATTTTTTCCTTATAGTTTTTCAATGCTTCCTCGCTACCATCCTGTTTTAGCAATGTAAATGCTTTCTTTTTGTCATTCATTGTTCCCTTTACATTTTTTTTTTATCCACACAGTTTTTTTTCATGTTTCTTAGGCTACTTTCACACTAGCGTTTTTGGTGGATCCTGCAGGGTTCAGCAAAAACGCTTCCATTACTGATAATACAACCATCTGCATCCGTAATGAACGGAAACGGTTGTATTACAGTATCTTTAACATACCCAAGACGGATCTGTCATGAACTCCATCGAAAGTCAATGGGGGACAGATCTGTTTTCTATTGTGTCAGAGAAAACAGATCTGTCCCCATTGACTTGCATTGTTGGTCATGACAGATCCGTCTTGCTCTGCATCCAGGGACGGAAAGCAAATCGCAGCATGCTGTGGTATGCTCTCCGGTATGCGAATGGAATGCACTTGAAAGTTTTGTTCAATTACATTTGAACAAAAGCATTTGAACAGAAGCATTTTTTCCGGTATTGAGACCCTATGACAGATCTCAATACCGGAAAATATTAACGATGTGTGAAAGTAGCCTTTTATTCCCTTAAGGTGGTATGTACCTCTCACAATTCGAGTTTAGGATGCTTTTAAAAATATCCCATTTTGTGGCTTCATTCCTATTCCCGACGATGTTGTACCAGACAATGAGGCCAATGGCTTCTCTTGGCTGGTCAAATTTAGCTTTTTGGAAGTTCAGTATTTTTGTGCCTCCCTGAAGAAATACTCTTTTGAATGACAATTGGTTATTATTATATGGTCACTATTTATCAGGTGTCCCCCAACCTGTACATCTGTTACTCTGTCAGGTGTTTTGCTTAATAATAAGTCCAGTCGGGTCCTGAACAAGTTGGGAAATGTAATTTGGTTATTACCAAGAAACTGTTTCCTTTGAGATCCACAGGTTTCAGATTCCCAGTCTAAATCTGGAACGTTGAAGTCCCCCATAATAACAACCTCATTATGATTTGCCGTCTCTTCTATTACTCCCTTAGTAGTAGATTTTACATAAAGGCGAACTTCTCCCACTATCCGATTTTCACTATCCTTTCTAAACACATTGTAACCCTGTCCGTTAACTGCCCAATCATAGCCATCATCCAGCCATGTCTCAGTTATTCAAGTTCACCAGTTTTATTAGTCAGGCTTCTGGCATTAGTATACATACAATTGTATATTTTTTACCCTACAACTTTCCTTATAAACTATTATGGCTCCTCCCTCCATTTCACCCCCTGTTCCATCAACTCGTTCCAGGTCTCTGTCTGCACTATCTTTCCCTCCTATACTGTAATTACCGTCTCCCCAATCCCTAGTTTAAATATTCTTCCAACCATTTAGCCATCTTCTCCCCCAAATGGTGTTGCAACACAACTCACAGGCTGCTGTGACCCCAGATTCCCAAAATATCCAGCAGTATTAGATTTTTTTTGGCAATTCTGCAGTCACAATCGTGGAAAATTGTGAGTTCCATTGCAACCCCATTCATTTATGACTACACTGCTACACAGGTTGTGTGACGAGTGTCGCAGTCAAGTTCGCTATGTAGGCAGTCTTATGCAACGGAAAATGCCCATTTTCTGCTGTTAAATAAGTGGCAGATTTTTCCTCTTTGAACATAGCCTCTAGCTTTAAATTAAACAGTTAGAAGTAGTATCTGAGGAGTGTAAGGATTACATTTAAGATCATGTATGGTGGTCTCATTAGTTTAAACAAAGCCCATTACGGCCTGTGAGCAGTTCTTGACCAAAGCATGGCTGAAATTAGTACTTACTAGTTGGGAAACTCAGGGTTTGGAGTTGGGGGAGATGGTGATAGAGAGTTTCTGATGAGCAATATGTTGCCAATAAGAATGTTTCACGTATATATTCACATTGGAAAGTGTGTCCTAATGGTGGTGTCTGCACAAACCTCATTGTTATCCTACCCTACAGTAACCTGGATGTCCTACGGCATACAATAGGTTAATTAGTTAGCCTCCTACTTAGAACAGAAGATGTTAATAGCAATAACAGTTATGCAAATCAATAATTATTATATCATAGCATCCATGAAACCGCTAAAGGAGTACACCACCACAAATCACATGATGCAAGGATAGGTGGCAGAAAAAGCATCCTCCAGAGACCACATAATTTACAAATGGGGGTGAATATGAAAAGGTGTATATTATGATTAGAGAGTGAATATATTCATAAAGTTTCGTTATCCGCACGGATATTTGCGTACTCGTAAGTATTTGTTACTCGGACAAGTAGCGTGTGAAATTCGTGTTTTTTTTTAAACTCCTCCCTTCATGTGTAGCGCCTATTTCTTAGCCAATAAACATGCAGGGAAGTCTAGGGGACCTCCTGCCATGACCTACTACCTTTTCTACGTGTCTAGGAGTGATTGGCTGCCTGCATCATGTGACGTGCTATTATATACTGTATATGCGTACGCCTGGGGCTTGGATCACACACCTTGTGGTTTTAGGAGAGGGAAAGGGTGTGCGTTTGATAGGGATAGCGAAAGCATAAGAAATAGGAGAATACGAAAGCGTATGAAATAGGAGAATATTTGTTTCTATTAGGCAGGGAACTGCATTTGTGACCCAAAAAGTTCTTGATAGACTACAATCCAGCTACAGAAGTGCCCTTCATATTTCTGCAATCAACCTAGCAGAAATATACTGCAGTCTGTAGAGTCATTGTCTGACCCTACAGATACAGAATACCCTCCAGTGTTGCTTGCTGTAATCTGTGCTGTACATCATACATTAGGTGCTCTCACAGTGTCATATAGTGTGTGATACTGTAAGGCATCTATTCTAATAAAGCTGATACGTACATTAGTATAGTGTGTATACTGTGGTGCGTATTGTGCGTGCATAATAGCATTTTGTGCACACGTGTGCAAGCTAACGTCATACATCCTATACTTATATAGACGTGTGTGTGTGTATATATATATATATATATATACGTGTGTGTGTGTATATATATATATATATATATATATATATATATATATATATATTTATGTTAAGAATGGAGAACACCAGGGGCAAGGGTAAAGGTGGTAGAGGTGGGAGACGTGGGCGTGGAACTGGTGTGGTGGGCAGAGGCGGTGCACGTGGTATTGTGCGGGGTGACACTGTGCCTGCTGCTGTGGGAGCAGTTGAAAGACGCCAATTCAAGATGCCTGCTTTTCTGCAAAAGCTTGCAGGGCTGCAGGGTACACCTTTGACCGACCCCCAAGAGCAAGAGAATGTGCTGAAATGGATGGCGGAGAGCCATATGTCCACTGCCCCGTCTTCCAGCCAGTCCAATCATGACAGCCAGGGCAGTGGACCTGTCCATCCTCCACCTCGCCCTCCTTCTCCCCAGCCTGGATCCTCCATGGTCCAATCTCATGTGGAGACTTACTCACTGGAACTCTACAGTGAACCCTTCCCTGATGTGCTACCGGAGGAGATTCTCTGGCCTGATACACAAGAGCTTGTGCAGTCTCAGGGTGATGAGGGTGGGGATACAGGGAGATATAGGTGTCAGGGGGTGAGGTAGTTGGCAGGAAAGTAAGTCAGAGTGGGGACTCTGAGGAAGAGCTGGGTGATGATGAGGGGACAGATCCGATTTGGGTGGATCAGGCACAGGAAGAAAGCGGTTCTGAGTGTGAGGCAACATCAGCACCACAACTGGTTGGGAGAGGCAGTGGACTGGGCAGAGGGAGAATCAGGGCCCGAGCTACTACTTCCCCAAGTGTTCCCAGGGGTCAAGCTCCAGTGCGAAAAGCTCGATTGGGAGTATTTTATGGATGAAGAGGGCGATCGACGGGAACCTGACCACAAGTAGCATAGCGGCCGGGACGCTCCAGCCTCCAGCCCTGCAAGGACCCCTGCAACTCCATATCCCTCCCACGCCTCCACTCATGTGTCCCAGCGCAGTGTTCAATTGTCACTACAGCAGACCTTTGACTGCAAGCGCAAGTACACAGCCGTCCACCCCCATGCACAAGCCTTAAACGTGCAGATCAGTAAACTGCTGAGCCTGGAGATGTTGCCGTATAGGCTTGTGGAAACGGAAGCTTTTCCCCTCCCCCACGACAGCACCACAGAGAGAGAGGGGATCCACCCCCAGGGACAGGAAACCTGCAGAATAAAAAGGTGGAGCCACTCTCCCACCTCAGTGGTTTCCTGTCCCTGGAGTGGGAGACCTGCAGTATTCTTTTTCAGGTCCTTACCGCAGCCTGGAAGTCCTAGGGGTTCCCTAGAGGGCTGGTGGTAGATTCCTGACGGGGTACATCGCGTGACGGGGTCAGCTATAAGGACCCGATGGTAAAGAGGGATTCCGGGTATCCTTCTTTACTTTTTGGCAGGAGCGTGGGCATCTCTAGGGGAGCACTGCCACGCGGAGACGCTGCGGCTTGAATTCCAGTCGGCTGGCCGGGAGCGTCTTCCGGGAGTATCTCTGAGTGCAGAGTATCGTCTGAATCCCTTCCGGTTGCGGTGAGTGACGCGCTTCCGGCGGGGAGTGGAACTCATATGGACTTCCGGTTCCGGCGTTTGAAGCGCACGCCTCCGGAAACAAGTGCAGTTCCGAGATTATTACATAAAATGGCGTTCTAAACCCAGGGAACGCTGGAGGTTGTGGTGGTTCCCTGGCCCCCCGTTTGTCAAGGAGGAAGTTTGGTCCTGTAAGTGGGATTGAAAGCTGGATGGACCTCTGAGCATATGGATTGTTTCCAGGTGGCTTTATACTTTTTCCCTCTTTCCTATGCAGTGACTCTGTGGTGTTTTCCCTGCACTATAATGGAGGAAGAGAAGAGGCAGGAGTCTGCAGACAGAGCTATGACTCCGGTTCCGGTACTCCATGTTCTTTGAATGGGTGAGTTCTCAGGATCATTTATATTTCCTAAAATTGTGTTATATCTTTCTTCTAGACTAAACCTAAAAAGGTGTTGAGTAAAAGAAAGAATAGAGAATGTGCCTTATGTGGAAAAACCATTTCTTCTTCCTATGAAAAGAAGTTGTGCCGAAATTGCATAGATAAAATGGTGGCGGAAGAATCCCCGTCTTTCCTTAAAAATATTAAAACTCATCAGATCAGAAGTTACGAATACCCTGAAGACTTCCAAGAGGGGCGGTTCATCTAGGGATATCCATCTTTCTCAGGACAATTCAGAGCCACCTTTTTTGTGTAGCTCCTCTGATAACAGCTCTTCTTCTGAGGAAGAGACTGTTCAGAGATCCTTTTTTTCACCTGATGATACAGATAAGCTTTTAAAAGCTATAAAGGCCACTATGAATCTGGAGGAAGAAAAGGTGGACAAGTCTGTTTCTGATGCAATGTTTGAGGGATTGCAGGAGAGAAAACGTAGAAGTTTTCCAGTGCATGAAAATATATCTAAATTAA
This sequence comes from Rhinella marina, assembly GCA_900303285.1. Classification (NCBI taxonomy): domain Eukaryota; kingdom Metazoa; phylum Chordata; class Amphibia; order Anura; family Bufonidae; genus Rhinella; species Rhinella marina. Next base: position 68,056 of record ONZH01006040.1, read on the forward strand.
TAAAAAAATGAATGGAAAATACCAGATAGGAAGATCTTCTTGCCAAGAAGCTTCAAAAGAAAATACCCCTTTGAAGGGGAAACTTCCTCTGCCTGGGATAAAGCCCCAAAAATAGATGTGGCTATTTCTAAGGTGTCGAGAAGGTCTTCCTTGCCGTTTGAAGATGCTGGGTCCCTTAAAGATCCATTAGATAAAAAAGCGGAATCTTAAAGGAGCTTGGGAGGCCTTGGCTTCTTCCTTTAGACCTAACATTGCGACCACGGTTACTGCCAGGTCTTTATCTCTCTCTGCCCTTAAATTATCTGCTCAGTCAGTAGCCTTGACTAATTCTGCTAGACGGGCATTGTGGCTCAAGAGTTGGAGTGGGGGAGATCTCTTCTAAGCAGAGACTTTGTGGTATCCCTTGCAGAGGTGAATATCTTTTTGGGCCAGATTTAGATGATCTGTTAGAGAAAGCGGCAGATAGTAAAAAGAGGTTTCCAGGTTCTTTTCAGTCCTCCTATAGATCCTTTTCTTCCAGACCTAGGAAGTCCTTTTGTCCATCTAGTAGAGGGGGTAAAAGGCAATTTCGAGATAGAGAGCAGGGGTTTAAACCCAGAGTTTCGTCTAGGAAGGGGTTTCTCTTTGGGAACCCTTCCTCAGGAGATAAAAAGTCCTCTCAGCAATGACGCCAGGGTTCCAGTGGGGAGAAGGCTTCTCTCCTTTCTCCCTGCCTGGCAGGAGATTGCGGTTCCCTGGGTTCTAGATATTGTTAGTTCAGGGCTAAAGTTAGACTTTGTTTCCCTTCCTCCGCAAAGATTCCTTGTTACCCGCACTGGTTTAAAAAAGGGAAGACCTTCTCCCATTTTAGAAGAAGTCTTAATGTTGGTAGAAAAAGAAGTCTTGATTCCAGTTCCAGCAGAGGAGTTGTCAACAGGTTATTTCTCAACTCTCTTCCTGGTACCAAAACCAGACGGGTCATTCAGAACCATTATCAACCTGAAGAATTTAAATTGGTTCCTGAGGTTGAGAAAATTCAAGATGGAAACAATAAAGACGACGGTTCCATTGTTATTCCCAGAATGCTTTATGGCAGTTCTAGATCTAAAAGATGCCTATTTTTATGTCCCAATACATCCCAATTTCCAACGGTATCTGAGAGTGGCGATTTCTGTAGAAGGTCGGATACAACAATTCCATTTCCAGGCAATGCCCTTTGGCCTTTCTATGGCTCCAAGAGTATTCACCAAGATTGTGGCAGAGATGGCTTAGTTTATCAGAAAGAAAAAGGTGTTGTTGATTCCATACCTGGACGACTTCTTGATAATATCTCGAACTCTACAGGAGGGTACATCAGTAGTCAGGGAAGTTTGCGAGATTATGCAGAGTCTGGAATGGATTATAAACGTAAAAAAAAAAATCAAGGCTTACTCCATCACGACGTCAGATTTTTCTAGGCCTTGTTCTGGACTCTTCGTTGCAGAGGACCTTCTTAACAGAAGAAAAAATTCAAAAAGTACAAGATCAGCTGTGTCGGTTAGAATCCCGGTCTTTGACAGTGCGGAAGGCGATCTCAGTTCTGGGAACTCTGGTATCATGTATTCCAGCAGTGGAATGGGCGCAATTTCATACCAAGTCTCTGCAAATCGAGATTCTGGCAGTATGGAAACAAGCAGGAATTTGTCTGGATTCAAGGTTACAGATATCTTCGGCTACGATTCAGACTCTGGCATGGTGGAAGGACAGAAGACACTTATGTCAGGGTATTCCGTGGTGTTACCAGAGGCGAATGATTCTGACTACGGATGCAAGTCCCTGGGGATGGGGAGCGCATATTCAGAACCAAAATTTCCAGGGGTCGTGGACTCAGGAGCAGCGAATATTCTCATCAAACAGAAAGGAGTTGTTGGCAGTAAAGATGGCTCTTCTAGCAACTCTGCACTTGTGGCAGTCGAATCATATCAGAATACTGTCGGACAATCAGACCACAGTGGCTTATATAAACCATCAGGGGGGGACGAGGTCTCTTTCCCTTCTGTCGGAAGTATATGGGATATTCGAGATAGTAGAGATACAGAGTCAACATATATCGGCCCTTTATATCAGGGGGAAAGAAAATGTTCAGGCAGACTATTTGAGCAGGTATCAGCTAAGGCAGGGGGAGTGGTCCCTCAACCAGGAGGTGTTTCTAGATATAACAAGGTTGTGGGGAACCCCGGTGATAGATTTGTTCGCTACCAGAAAGAATCGCAAAGTGGAGAATTTTTGCTCGATAAACCAGGGGGAATCCCCATATGGGGTGGATGCTCTACAGATCAAGTGGGATTTCCATTTGGGTTATGCATTTCCACCTTTTCAGCTGATCCCGTTGGTTTTGAAAAAGATCAGGGAAGACAGAGCAATGAGTTAATAGCTCCATTTTGGCCCCGGAGGGCATGGTTTTCTCTGCTCCACTCGGTCAGTAGCGGATCCTTGGATCCTGCCAGAGATTCCGAACCTGTTGTCTCAGGGTCCGTTTGTTCATCCCCAGGTTCGGGTCCTCCACTCTAAAGGTCCATGTATCTGCTCTATCTAGTCTGTTCAATCAGAATTTTGCGAGAGATACATTCAGGGGCGGATTGGGAACGTAAAGTGGCCCTGGAAAAAATACTAAAAGTGGCCCCATTTTGTAGTCGGGTCCAAATTGATGGAAGGCAGAACCAGCAATACCATATTGTGGCACATTATACCACCTCAACAGAGCCAAATACCACAGTCCATCACAAAATACTGCCATCAGCACAAAATACATCCCAAAAAACTTCCACTGGCCGACCACGAGGAGAGCTAAGGCGGCCCCCTGGGCATCGGCCCACCGGGAAATTTCCCTGTAAGGTCTATGGCCAATCCGCCCCTGGATACATTTGTGATTAGATTTTTTAAGGCCATACAGAAGATTACACCATTCTCTGTTCCAAGAGTTCCTCCTTGGGACTTAAATGTGGTGTTGCAGGCTCTGACGAAACAGCCATTTAAACCAATTTCCTCTCGGAGAAGCACCTCACTTTAAAGCTAATTCTTTTGGTGGCGCTTACTTCGGCAAGAAGGGTGAGTGAAATTCATGCGATTTCTAAAAATCCTCCATTTACTGAGATCATGGAAGACAGGGTAATTATTCATACTGATCTGGCCATTTTACCAAAGGTGTGTTCCCAGTTCCATAGATCTCAGGAGATCATTTTACCTTCTTTTTGTAGTAATCCTAAAACGCCTAAAGAAGAAGAATTCCATACTCTGGACGTTAGGCGTTGTTTGTTAAGATATTTGGAGGTTAAAAAACCATGGAGAAAGTCTTCAGCTCTGTTTGTGCTCTTCTCTGGTCCAAACAGAGGTATGAAGGCTACTAAGAGTTCTTTGGCAAAATGGGTCAGACTAGGCATTTCTATTGCCTATGTTCAGTCTGGTCTTTCTCCGCCTCTCTCGGTTAAGGCTCACTCCACGCGTGCTATCTCTACGTCTTGGGCTGAGAAATCCTGTGCCACAATTGATCAGATTTGTAATGCAGCCACTTGGTCCTCTCCTTCTACCTTTTTTCGTCACTATAGGTTGGATCTTCTGTCATCCTCTGATCTTTCCTTTGGTAGAAAGGTTCTTTTGGCCGTGGTCCCTCCCTGATTTTTCTCTGTAATTCTCTCTGTGGTGCTGTCGTGGGGGAGGGGAAAAATGATGATTACTTACCGGTAATTGGATTTTCCAGACCCCACGACAGCACCCTTATATTACCCTCCCGATTGTGGTAGTTTTTTGCACTTTGGTGTAGCATAAAAAAAAAAAAAAAGGTCTAGAGGTAGTGGTTATTTTTATGTACTTCTCTATGTTAACTAACTGAGGTCGGAGTCCCTCTCATGCTCTGAAAACCACTGAGGTGGGAGACTGGCTCCACCTTTTTATTCTGCAGGTTTCCTGTCCCTGGGGGTGGATCCCCTCTCTCTGTGGTGCTGTCGTGGGGTCTGGAAAATCCGATTACCGTTAAGTAATCCTCATTTTCCGCAACCTCATGGAGGTGGCAGCCCCCCATTACTCGGTCCCCAGCCGCCACTATTTTTCACACGTTGCAATCCCCGCCCTACACCGCCACGTGTCGGATAACATCATCCGTGCCTTAGCAACGCGGTTTGTGGGAAGGTTCACTTAACCACAGACACGTCGACAAGCACCGGTGGGCAGGACCACAACATCTCCCTCATGGCACATTGGGTGGACCTGGTGGAAGCTGGGACTGAGTCTGACCATGGGCCTGCTCATGTGCTACCCACACCCAGAATTGCCGGACCAACTTCGGATTCTATTTCACCCGAACATTACGCCTCTTCCTCCGACCCCCCCCCCCCACCTTCACCCCCCCTCCTCCTCCTCCAAAAGAGTATTGATGGCCACATCGCGGAGTGTCAGTAGCTCAATGCGCAGCAGCACAGCGGTGGGGAAGCGTCAGCAGGCCGTGCTAAAACTGCTTAGCTTGGGCGACAAGAGGCATATGTACTTCCATTTCATGCAGAGGAACACAGATTTTTTTTCCTGGTGAACATTGAATCCAACAAAAGTTGTGGAGAGCGCTGCCGCTTCCTCAAACAGCTGATCGGCAGGGGTGCTAGGAGTCAGTGCCGACTTGTCTTTTGAGGGGATTTTACATGGAACAGATTTTCACCAAATTTTTTTGTATGCCCATTTATATATTTGTATAGGTTAATCATGTCTCCCCTTAGGCCTCTTTCACACGAGCGTGACGATTTTGCTCTGGATGCGTTTTGGAAAAAACGTGTGTTTTGTACTGCGATTTTTGTCATTATTGTGTGCGATTGCGTTCAGTGTTTGCGTTTTTCCGCACAGATGGCATGCGTTTTTAAAGTGCGTGAAAAAAAAATGCAAACGTCCTCAGTAATCACCTGTTGCATTTGAAAACATATAAATACCCCCAGAATGCAGTTTGGTATGGGTAATTTCCATTTTGTGGGGAACTCATATAGTGTTTGGAGTTTGGTGGATTTTTCCGGTCCCCCTTTATCCAATACTGATGATTTTTTTTGCATTGGCTGCTTTTTCATTGTTTTGGCAAGCGTCCTGAAATGATCGAGGATGAACCGCGGAGGAAGAGAATGTGGGTGCATCCTATAATTTCACAGTGGCCCAGCCAAAGTCAATTTGTTTCGTTATATGGTGACCTACGGCAGCACCCTGCCAAGTTTTATAATTACTGCCACATGGGGGTCTCAACTTTTGATCGTCTGTTGGCAGAGTTGCGTCCTGGCCTAACTTTCCAGGACACCAACATGTGTCGCTGTGTCTCTCCTGAGGAACGGCTTATTATTACTTTGAGGTAAGTGTAATCTTTGACTTGGAGACAATGCTTTCCATATTTATCATGTTACATATTGTATATTACCCACATCTGTAATAAGTTTGTAATGTTTTGTTGTTTTTTTTTTTAATTATATTCTAATTTTGTTTTATTTTTCCATTTCAGATTTCTTGCGACTGGAAATTCTTTTAGTTCTTTACATTTTGAGTTTCGTATGGGGACCTCCACGATTGATGGAATAGTGAGTGCAACCTGTCACACAATTTGGATGAGACTTAGAGCTGCTATGCTGCCACTACCATCTATGCAGCAGTGGCTGGATATAGCCCAGGGCTTCCTGGAGACGGCATAGTTTCCAAACTGTCTTGGTGCCCTTGACGGGAAGCACATACGGGTGAAGAAGCCACCGAACTCAGGGTCCCGTTTTTTATAATTACAAACAGTTTTTCTCTGTAGTTTTGTTGGCCTTGGCTGACACATACTACAGGTTTAGATTTGTAGATATCGGGGCCTATGGAAGTTCTGCAGATGCTCGTATCTTTAGGGCTTCCAGAATGAGTCGGTGGCTTCAGTCCAACCAACTCAACATACCGCAGCCAGCTAATCTTCCTGGCTCCTCTGATCCCCTTATGTTAAGGTTGGTGACGAGGGTTTTGCACTGTCTCCAAACCTTATGCGTCCATTCCCCAGATGAGGTTTGGATGAGAAAAGGCGTACTTTTAATTATTGGTTAAGCAGGGCCAGAAGGTATGTTGAGTGCGCTTTTGGAATTCTATCCATCAAATGGTGGGTTTTCTTTTCTGCCATCCAGCTGGCACCAAAAAATGTTAATGGGGTAATAAAGGCGTGTAAAGTGCTACATAACTATATACGCACTTATGAGTCCACCCCTGAGGAAGAAGCTGATACTTTTCAAGCACCTACGCAAGGAGACTCGTCTCATCTTGGAAGAGCTGGATCAGCTGGCCTCAGGGTGCGGGAATTATTTTCCGATTATTTTATGTCCCCTACAGGTTCTGTTCCTTTCCAGCAGCAGTACTCAAGACGTGGAGCTACATAAATTATTTTTTTTTTTTTTTTTAGGACTCATATTGCTGGATGGTATTTTTTAGTTAGTTTTTTTTTTTTTTTTTTTTAGATAGGGACTCGCAATACAATGAGGACCCTTGACGTGGGTTGTGAGCTTACATATTTCCTTTCAAAACGTTATTTGGATATTTTGGATCTAAATATATACGAATACCTCATTTTAAAATAAAATTTCCTTTTGTTTACTTAATTCTATGTTATATATCTAAGTCTGGTGTTAATTCTGTTTAATCTTTTTTTTTTCCATTTTGAAAATCAATAAAATTTAAATTTTGTAAAAATTGGTCAGTGTACATATTCTATGGTTTTATTCTCTATTTGTTGTGTTTTTTTACATTCCACATCTTTTTCCTTCAAATTAGTTGCCCATAATACTTTAAAAATTACACTCTATCACACATTTTTTAGTAAAGAAAAACAAAACCCATCATATAGTCTAAATTTTTTAATCAACAGACATTAGTCCCCAAAGGAAATATAAACTATACAAAGAAATACAGTGTTTTCAGAACTTTACAAATTAAAATAACACCCCTGTGGGGTTTGCCCATGATAAGGGCCATGTCCCATGCTCATTTGTGGCTGTGAGGGGCCATGTGAGCCAGAAGAATGGGATGGGGGTCCAATAACACCTTCAGCCCTATATGATGTGTGAGGTATTGGCTGCTCAGGTTGAAAAAAACTGGCTTGCCCAGGATATTTCTTCTGACGATGGACAGATTGTGAAGGTGGGGGATGGGGCGCGCACCATGGATAATTCCATGAAGGCGCCAGTTTTCTATGGCCTGAAACAACTCACTAGGGTCTTTAGGAGGTGTAGCTGCATAAAGAAGGGTACTAAAAGCAGCCTGGATCCTAAAGTATATATCAATAGGCAGCCGCCAGAAATGTTCAGCAAGACTATGACCATACAAATCATGTGTGTCCTAATGCCTAGCCCTGCCTAAGTACTCAAGAACATCACCTGTTCACCTCAACCTCTGGAGCCAAAGGTGCCCTTCTTTTACAGTCGCCCCCCCCTGCCCCCCCGGTAGCTACGCCACTGGCCCTCATGTCAATCACATACCGCAGGAACATCAGCTGCTCTTTGTAGATATATGGCCTTTTTTGGGGGGGACTAGATCCACTGTGGCCATGCTACGTTATTTCCTGCGCCAACGGTTTTTGACATCATCAACTGTCATAAATAATACAAAGGAAAGATTGGAACAACCGTAAAAAAATAACCACCACATGTGTGCAATGAAAGGCTAGTGATAGTAAAATTAGCTATGTGCCACGAAAGTTACTTAAGAATAAATAATTATTATATAAAAGGATTGTTCCTTACCCAATGCATTCCGATTTTTTGCAGAAGATTTGCCGCACACAGATTGGAATAATTCCTGTGTTATTTCTTGCCAGGCGGCTTCTTTTTTGTATCGGTCATGATAGGCCGCACTGCGGGTGTCCCATATAGCTGGCCTTTCATGAACAAGGACAATTAGTTTGTCCACATTCATGGTTTTTAGATTCTTGGCATTCTCCAAACTTCAGGCACGGCAAGGGAAGGATCTCTGGGAAACACCTCCTCACTAGCAGCAAAATACTCTCTTGCTTCAGCTTGTACTCCCTGTTTAATCTGCCTTCACTGTTGCCTAGTAACCTCCGTGAAAAACGCAACGCATTGTATCCAGATATATTGCATTTTTCACGCAGCCCCATTAACTTCTATTGAGGAAGGGCTGCGTGAAACTTGCAGAATATAGAACATGCTGCGATTTTAACGCAACGCAGAACTGATGCGTGAAAAACAACGCTCATGTGCAAAGATCCATTGAAATGAATGGGTCCGGATTCAGTGCAGGTGCTATGTGTTCACGTCACGCATCGCACCCGCGCGGAAATCTCGCTCGTGTGAAAGGGGCCTTCGACGTCTCTTCTCTAGACTAAATAAATTTAATTCTTTTAATCTTTCCTCAGAACTAAGACCTTTCATACCCCTTATAAGTTTAGCCACTCTCTTTTCTACATTTTCCCGTTCCAAAGCAACCTTTCTGTGGACTGGTGTCCAGAACTGACTTCCATATTCCTGATGAGGCCGCACCAAAGCTTTATAAAGTACTTAGTTGAAGCCCCTTTGAAAATGATTGCATGATGCCACAAGGTTTGCACACATGGATTTGAGGAGTTTCTGCAGATCCTCTCAAGTTCTGTCAGGTTGGATGGGTTCTGGCTTGCCCTCAACTCTGACCAGTCTCCCTGCCCCAGCTGGTGAATAACATCCCCACAGCATGATGCTGCCTCCCTCATGCTTCAGTGTAGGGATGGTATTGGGCAGTGCCTGGTTTCCTCCAGACATGACTCTTGAGGCCAAAAAGTTCAATCTTGATATTATCAGAACAGAGAATCTTGTTTCTCACAGTCAGAGAGTTCTTTAGGTGCTTTTTTTTTTTTGCTAAACTTCTTCATTCTGTGCACTTCGGGCCGCCCATGGGACTATTGTCCTGCACTCATATGATTTTATGAGTGCGGGACAATAGCCGCGCGGGCAGCCCGAAGTGCACAGCATCATTGTAATCAATGATGCTGTGCGCTCCCTTGCGCACGATTGATGCCGCTTCGGGACATATGGCCCGCTCACGAACCATATGTCTTGGAGGGCATATGGTCGTGTGAAAGGGACCTTAATAAGGGCTTGTTCACATCAACGGTATGTATTTTGCGTTCCCCAAAAACAGATCCGCAAAAAGTACGGATGACGTCCGTGTGCATTCTGTATTTTGCGGAACAAAACAGCTGGCCCCTAATAGAACAGTCCTATCTTTGTCCATAATGCGGACAATAATAGGACATGTTCTATATTTTTGCGGAACAGAAATACGGACATACGGAAATGCACATGGAGTACCTTCTGGGCTTTTTTTTGCGAACCCATTGAAATGAATGGTTCCGCATACATAGTAACATAGTAACATAGTTTATAAGGCCGAAAAAAGACATCTGTCCATCCAGTTCAGCCTGTTTTCCTACAAGTTGATCCAGAGGAAGGCAAAAAAAACCCTGTGAGGTAGAAGCCAGTTTTCCTCACTTTAGGGGGAAAAATTCCTTCCCGACTCCAATCAGGCAATCAGAATAACTCCCTGGATCAATGACCCATCTCTATTAACTATAACCTGTAATATTATTACCCTCCAGAAATACATCCAGGCCCTTCTTGAACTCTTTTAGTGAACTTACCATCACCACCTCCTCAGGCAGAGAGTTCCATAGTCTCACTGCTCTTACCGTAAAGAATCCTCTTCTATGTTTATGTACAAACCTTCTTTCCTCCAGACGCAGAGGATGTCCCCTCGTCACAGTAACAGTCCTGGGGATAAAGAGATCATGGGAGAGATCTCTGTACTGACCTCTGATATATTTATACATAGTTATTAGATCTCCCCTCAGTCGTCTTTTTTTCTAAAGTGAATAACCCTAATTTTGATAATCTTTCTGGGTACTGTAGTCCACCCATTCCAGCTATGACTTTAGTTGCCCTCCTCTGAACCCTCTCCAGCTCTGCTATGTCTGCCTTGTTCACAGGAGCCCAGAACTGTACACAGTACTCCATGTGCGGTCTGACTAGTGATTTGTAAAGTGGCAGGACTATGTTCTCATCACGGGCATCTATGCCTCTTTTGATGCAACCCATTATCTTATTGGCCTTGGCAGCAGCTGTCTGACACTGGTTTCTGCAGCTTAGTTTGCTGTTCACTAAAATTCCTAGGTCCTTTTCCATGTCAGAGTTACCCAATGTTTTACCATTTAGTATGTACTGGTGACTTGCATTATTCCTTCCCATATGCATAACCTTACATTTGTCAGTGTTAAACCTCATCTGCCACTTCTCTGCCCAAGCCTCCAGTCTATCCAGATACATCTATAGCAGTGTACTGTTCTCTTCTGTGTTAATTACTTTACACAGTTTAGTGTCATCTGCAAAAATTTATATTTTACTGTGCAAGCCTTCTACAAGATCATTAATAAATATATTGAAGAGAATAGGACCCAATACTGACCCCTGTGGTACCCCACTAGTTACAGTGACCCAATCTGAGTATGTACCATGAATAACCACCCTCTGTTTTCTATCACTGAGCCATTTACTTACCCACATACAGACATTTTCTCCAAGGCCAAGCATTCTCATTTTATATACTAACCTTTTATGTGGTACAGTGTCAAATGCTTTGGAGAAGTCCGGAAAAAAAAAACGGAACGGACACGGAAAGAAAATACGTTTGTGTGAATGAGCCCTAAGGAGAGGCTTCTTTCTGGCCACTCTGCCATAAAGCCCAGATTGGAATTAGGCTACTTTCACACTAGCGTTTTTACTGGATCCAGCAGGGTTCTGAGGGTACTGATAATAGAATCATCTTTATCTTTAACATACCCAAGATGGATCCGTCATGAACTCCATTGAAAGTCATTGGAGGACGGATACGTTTCCTTTTGTGGCAGATTGTGTCAGGGAAAATGGATCTGTCCCCATTGACTTGCATTGGGGGTCATGACGGATCTGTCTTGCTCAGCATCTCAGGACGGAAAGCAAATCGCAGCATGATGTGGTTTGCTTTCTGGTATAAGAACGGAACACAATGCATTTTGGAGCATTCTGTTCTGTTCAGTTACGTTTTGTCCCCATTAACAATGAAACAGAAGCATTTTTTTCCCGGTATTGAGACCCTATGACGCATCTCAATACCGTAAAATATTAACAATAGTGTGAAAGTAGCCTTAGTTCAGTGACCTTTTTGGATGTTTCTCACATTTGCAGACAGGATATTTGGAGCTCAGCCAGAGTAACCATTGGATTCTTACAAAGGCCCTTTCCTCCTGATTACTTAGTTTGGTGGGGCCAGCTCTTGGTAGAGTCCTGGTTGTTCCAAATGTCTTCCATTTAAGAATTATGGGGGCCACTGTTCTGCACTTGGGAAATTTAAGTTCATCAGAAATGTGCTGTGTCTTTGATCTCTACAAGCAGTTCTTTCTTCTATGGCTTGGTTTTTGCTCTGATATGCATTTCAACTGTTAGACCTTATATAGACAGAAGTATATGTTTCTAAATGTAATCAATGGAATTTACCAAAGGTGGGCTCTAATCAAGGTGAAAAAACATCTCAAAGATGATCAAGAGAAATGGGAAGCCCCTAGAGCTAAATGTCATTGTCATTGCAAAGGGTCTGAATTCTTATTAATAAATTTAAAGACATTTCTAAAATTCAGTTTTCTTTCTTTTTTAATTTTAGCACAAGGCTGCAGAAAGGGTTTGAATACTTTCCGAATGCTCTGTATATCCCAACCAGACTTCATATAGTACATGGCTATCCAGAGAGCTCCCCATTCATTTCTCCAAATGTTCTGCTTGATTTATTTCAGACTGGCAGTTCAGGGTCTGTGGCCTTTCTCAGGGCCATGCCCTTGTTCCTTAGCTCTTTCTCTGTCATTGCTGCATCATCTAACAGAAAACATGGCTGGTGGCAGTTTAAGATTTAAACCACCTCAGCAGGTGGCTCTGTACAGATAGATGCCATTGATCAACTCAGTGGCTATACTTATGGGGTCATTTATTAAACTGGTGTAAAGTAGAACTGGCTTAGTTGCCCACAGCAACCAATCAGTTTTCACCTTTCATTTTCCAAAGGAGCTTTCAAAAATGAAAGGTGGAATCTGGTTTCTATGGGCAACTAAGCCAGTTCTACTTTACACCAGTTTAAATTCATGCAATTATAAAAGTATTCAGAATCAGTTTGTAAGTGTTTGAAAACATGCTTTTTTCTTTTCATCGCCATATTCTGACCCCTATAACTTTTTTGTACATGTGTATAGAGCTGTATGAGGGCTCATTTTTTTCCAGGACTATCTGTACTTTTCATTAATACCATTCGAGTGTGTAAGACTTTTTAATCACTTTTTTTGTGGAAGGTAAAGCAACCAAAAACGGCGAATCAGTCATTGTGACTTTTTTTTGCGTATGGTAAAAATATCCATGATGTGATTTGAATTTTTATATCTCTCATGTATCTCTCATACACTCCAATGCATTACACGGGTGAGTGGGTGCCATGTTGAAAGTCCCGGCCAGTACCTATACACGTAAGGCGCTGATTGGGAAGAGGTTACCTTTCTCTTCATTTAGCCTCTAGGGTAATGTTACTCAAAATGTGGCTCTCCAGCTGTTATAAAACAACTTCTATTATGCCCTGATAGGCTGCTCCTATCTAGAATTTCTTAATGTCAGTTTGAGCAGAGCTTTGAATTTTTTGTGTAGGACTAAACTAGGAACTTCTCTCGAGGTTGACAAGCCAGTGATTGCACTTATTACTTTATCAAAGTCCTAGATATCATTGGCTCTCCAGTGGTACTCTGGTCTACATTTCTTCTTGTTTGTAAAACATCATGGTGAGGGCACGTTCCTCAATACACCTCCCAAGAAAGGTTCTAAGAAAGATCTAAAATATGCTGTATAAGCCCTGAAAGTATGGTCTCCACACTTAGATATACGGGACTAACTTTGCATGGATATATTTTGAACACAATATTTCCATATAGCACTCATGCTGGATCAGCTTCAATGGCTGCCCAACACAAGTCTACAGTGCAAAACAGCCTAAGGCTACATTCACACGCCGTGGCTATCATAGAAATGCCTATTCTTATCCGCAATTGCGGACAAGAATAGGACATGTTCTATTTTTTTGGCGGGTGTGCTGTCAGCATCTTTTGCGGCCCCATGGAAATCAATGGGTCCGGATGTGAGCCGCGAAATATGCGGCTCGGAGCCCGCAAATACCATGGTCGTGTGAATGTAGCCTAATCAGGTAAATGCTGCAAAAAGAAGCCAGAGAATAACTTAAACGAGTTGTCTCATCTCGCCATTACTAAGGTAAGATAACTCACTGTCCTGATCACCTCAGAGCTGGGAAACAGCAGAGCTATTGTATGCTGTGTCTGAGTTAGGGAATCTCCAGAGTATGCTGGGCTACGCTGTTTCCATAGCTGGTATGCACGGCAATGAGAGCTACTGAAACAGCAGAGCACCAGAGTGCTCTGGCGTTTCCCGGCCAGGAGGTGGTCGGAACTGTGTCTCATCTCGCTTTAGTAACAGCAAGATGAGACAACCCCTTTAACTCCTTTGTATAGTGGACTTGGTATTGCAGACCATGTTTATTTACTTCAATGGGATTGAGCTGCATTTAGGCCATTTGACTGATGAACATGACATCACTGGTCTAGGACGAAGCAGCTGGGCACACCAGAGTGCCACGGCCTCTTCAGACAGCTGCTAGGTGGGTGCTGTCAGGATCGCTCATTAATATTGTACACCCGGAAACCCCTTTAAATTATGTCTCTGTTGTTAGACTAGTGGTTCTCATGAACTGAAGACAGATTGTTCATTTACATGAGGGAGATTTATCAAGGGTAAAGTGGAGCCTACATCTACCAATCAAGTCACAGCCTCTGAAAAATGCCTGTATTGGTGACCGATGCCTGTATTGCTGCCCGCAAACAGTGGGTCTGACTCCGCAATATAAGGGCATCGGCCATGTGCACACGGCATCACAGATGCGGACCCATTCATTTGAATTGGTCCGCAATCCGGAAGGTGAATAAAAAATACAACCGAATTTGAATGGGTCTGGATCCGTCTGCGGCAGCCATACGGATGTTGCCCGTGCATTAGGGACCGCAACAGCTGTAAGCATAAGGCCTTATATTGATGTTTTCTTTGGTGTATTTTCTTCACAGAATTAGGATACGAGAGTGCAGTAATGACAAATGGCATAGCTAATTTAATCCACTAGGCAGTTAAATCTTCGTCTGCTTGGCAGGGATTCAAGCTGAGCGATTTCACAGCTGTGTGTTTACAACCTCCTGCTTGTTTTTCTCCCTTCTTGCTGGTGCCCCCCTTAAATTCACCAGCTGTGAAGCCATGACCTGTTGCAGGGTTACATTCTAAGATGTTGGCGGGGTCAACTGAACAGACTGGCCTGAGCTGGACGCTAAGGAATTAATCTGGATTGCAACTAGTGACTGGGACTCATGTCTTGTCTGGAAATTACTGTAGTGCCATTTTAAGGTTTCCAGGAAGCTTCCAGAAAGTGGTTGGAAACATTTACTCTTCTTACAACCATAGCAGTTCAGGTTGTGTTTATTTTTTTTCGCTTTGTTTTTGTTCTAAAGCTGCATGTGCTTCCTATGCCCAGCAGGCTGCTCTGGGTGGTTTTACAGAAAATCCATCAGCTGACGGGCTTTCTGTAACTCCCCGTCACCACACGGGAGCGCACACTGTGGCTTCATCATAGAACTGAGAGCAGAGTTTCAGTTCCATTATGAAGCTTGTGCTCATGCTGGGGCGTCTAAGGGGTACACTGGGATAAAGCGGCTCTTCTTCTATCCTCATAAATAAAAATATTACACTTCTAGAGCTAGTGGAGCAGAACCCATTCCCCACCAATGATCGGGTGCAGGACACTTTACCCCTCAGAACAAAGGCCCCGCCCACCAATCTGGTCTCATGGAATAGCCGTTTGTAAATAGTACCTTTCCACCCTTCCAGTCCTGTCTAGCCAGAATGGCTGACACAAGATTGGTGGAACTATCCCTTCCCAACCCCCATGTGGCCTCATTCCTGTTCACCAGGCTGATACAAAGCCTGGAGCTTCCTCCCTACTCTACATCACACTGCTAGTAGTCGACAGACAGAGGGGGAGGGGAGAGTTTGCAGACAGTAGGATACACAGGAGACTGTACTGAATCTGTCTTGTGCCCCCCTCCCCCAATGGCTGTTCTCAGCTGATTTCATGGGATGCTTGGAGACAGATGTCAAACCAGTGGCCAAGGCCCCCAACCCCGATCAGGGGAATGTAAATACCACACGAAACACGTACGTCTTAACTTAAAAGAAACGGGGTATAAAAAGGTATGACAATTATTCAATAGGTTTTCAACATGCTTGTGACATCAAGATGCAACTTTAATTTTTTTAGTTCTAATTACATCTCTCTATATAAAATGGAGAAAAAGGAAACCATTAAAAACTAATCATAATATCATGAATCAACACATGTTTTTCCTACACACGAGAGCACCAGGGTGTACCCAAGAACATGGCGCAGAATAAGACATGTAACCCCTATACTACCCTAAATTCCACATTAAGTCCATTGGGTTTCAGTGACTGCAAAGTGTATATCCAAATACAAAGCTCTTTCTTTTTCAAAAGGTATGTCCTGTCGCCTCCTCTCCTCAATATTGGGATTTGCTCCAGAATTCTAAATCTTAAATCCCTCTCTGTATGCTGCATATTCGTAAAGATTGAGTTTTTTCTTCCAGATAGAATAACGATGTTGGTTCAAACGTGTCTTGAGGTCCCATGTGGTCTCCCCAACATAGTAGAGACCACATGGGCACTCAAGAAGATAAACCACGAAGGTGGAGTCACATGTTAAATATTGCTTGATATGAATTGTCTGTCCTGTTCTTGGATTCACAAAGTTCTTACCTCGTAACTTTAGAGGGCAGTTAATACAATTAAAGCAGGGATAACACCCTACTCTCGAAGACCCAAAGGGGTTACTCCTGATATTTTTATCCATGCCCACATCTGACCTGACTAATTTGACAGCTAGATTCTTGTTCCTCCTATAGGAGCAGAGCGGAGGAACCTGAAATTCCTCTATATCAGAAAAACTGCTCCTCAGAATACCCCAGTGTCGTCTCACTATGGATGCAATCTTGGAAACACTCTCACCTCCATAGTCAGACACAAAGGGGATCCTGGTTGTCTCATTCTTAGTGCGTATGGAACCCTGTAAGAGGGATTCTCTAGGGGTTACATTTACTCTTTTACGACAGTCTAGAACCAACTTCCTCGGGTATTTTCTGGAAATAAACTTCTGTTCCATATCATCTAATCTAGACGGAAGTAGCTCTAGGTCCTGCACGATCCTCTTCGCCCTCAGCATTTGGCTGAAGGGAGGAGATCTAACCATCGGTCTAGGGTGTTGGCTATCATATCTCAGCATAGTATTTTTGTCAGTACTCTTCACGTATAAATCAGTAGTCAAAGTACCATTTCTGATGGATACCTTAGTATCAAGAAATTGAATCCACTCTCTAGAATAAACTCAAGTGAATTTCACCCCACTATCAATAGTATTGATATGGGCATGGAACGCCATGAGGTCCTCCGCGGCACCGACCCACACCAGGAAAATGTCGTCTATGTAACGCCACCACCCCAGTACTTGACTGAAGTGGTGGCTCACATAGACAAACAATTCCTCCAGGTGTGCCATGTATATGTTAGCATAAGTCGGCGCCACGTTCGACCCCATGGCGGCCCCAGTCTCTGAAAAAAGAAATCATCCTGAAATAAAAAATAATTCTTGGTCAAAATAAACCTCAGGAGTGCAGTGATGAAATCCCTGCATTCAACTGAATAATCTGTGTGTAGCAGACACCGTTGTACTGCATTCAACCCTTGTTCATGTCCAATTGACGTATATAAACTGGTAACATCAAAAGATGCCAGCAATGAACCCTCAGGGATACATAATTCCTTTATTTTCAGCAAAAACATAATTCGTGTCCTTGATGTATGATTTAGCTGAGACCGCAAAGGGGCGGAGTAACCTATCCAAAAAAATGGCCGCATTACTAAACAAAGAACCCCTCCCCGATACAATAGGCCGCCCCGGAGGAGCCGTAAGCGACTTATGAATCTTGGGGAGGGTGTATAGAATTGGAGTAACTGATTTCTCCACATACAAAAAAGAGAATAATTTGTCATCAATAATCCCCTTCTGTTGCGCCTCCTCAAGGATAACCCTGAGCTCTCTCAATAGGGGGAACTTAGGGTCACCCTGTATGCACTCATACACATCGGTATCAGACAATTATTATTAAGTTCACTCAAACATCCCTGGGTATTTATTGGCATTCTTTTCTGCTCATAAAACCAGATCTTAAGTTTGATGGACCTAAAAAATCTGTGGAGGTTCAATTCCACATCAAACCATCTGGTTTTAGAAGCCGGGCAGAAAGATAAGCCTTTGTTCAGCAATGTCATTTGAGCTTCATTTAGATTATGTGAAGTTTCTAATTTTTTCGTTTTTCTCCATTTCATATAGAGAGATGTAATTGGAACTAAAAGAATTAAAGTCCATGGATGCTGAGCCCCCCGATCAACTTTGCATCTTGATGTCACAAGCATGTTGAAGACCTATTGAATAATTGTCATACCTTTTTATACCCCGTTTCTTTTAAGTTAAGACGTACGTGTTTCGTGTGGTATTTACATCCCCCTGATCGGGATTAGGGGCCCTGGCCACTTGGTGGTTTCATGGCCTCTATCCCTAAGAGGGTGTCGGGTAACCTTGGATTATTGTGGGGCCACCGACGTTCCCCAGGGGAGGGGAGAGTGTAATATACATGTCAGGTATATATGCCTTTTTGAGTGTTGGGGGTATAGCGGCTATGTGCCCAGTATCTGGGGTGCGCCGTTGCTACCTCCATAGGAACACAGGGGATGGAGTATTTCCTGCACCTCTTGTGCTCTACACACAGGGCATTACCTGTCAAGTGTGAGTTTGAGTGTATCATTTGAGTACGTCTTTAAGATAATATGGGGCTATACGCAGAATGCATTGTATTATATATGCATTTGCGTTTACATTTGATATTTCCGTACGCATCGGACTTGTTATTCTCGTGAATCGGGATTCTATGATCCAGATGCGTACGTAGGTTTGTGCAGTGCGTACGCAGTTCGTTATACACGTAATTGCATACGCAATACTTTGTATTCGCTGGTCTCGTTATCAACGAGACTAGGGGATGTTGACACATGCGCAGTAAAGACATCGAGACGCCAAGGGATCGGAGGAGCACAGCAAGGGACTGATTAACTTTGTACATCAGTTATTTTGGTAATTATGGTTTTAATGCACAGCACATGGCACTGTATGATATCACAGGAATTGATTAATGGGTCATTTTAAGGTTGTGTATATTTTGATAATGAATTTTGAGGATTCACTGAGCTATTATGTATGTGGATATTTTAATGAAGTGATGACGTATTGCTTTTACAGTGGGGTGAGAAATGTGAAAATATATATGAATTGTTTTTGCTTAATTATGTTATTATTTAGGAGTAATTGATTGTATTAGACACCACTATTTAAGATGGGTTTGTAACACATGTACACTGCTTGACAAAGACTGCATGGAGCAGTTGAAACGTTGCGGTTTTGATGATATATATATATAATTAGAGATGAGCGAATCATTCAAAAAATTATTCGCCAAAATTCGCCGAAGTTTTCCTTAGATTCGTATATTTGACGAATAGATTAGTTGTATTTGCGTACAAAATATACGTTATTATGTGCTATTAGCGAACATTCGCGCACTAATAACGAACGTACGTTTAAAAAATGTACGCAACTTTTTAGAAGACGTAGGCATGAGCGTACAAATAGCTTACAAATCCTCAGTGTACTATTGTCTACGCGATTACGTAATACGCAGGCACGTACAACGAGCGGCGTGCACTCCTCAGAGGCAGAGCGAATATTCGAAAATGGCATCCAGACGATTCTCATCATTTAGCTCTGCTGCACAGCTGAAATACATAGTCCGGCTGATGGACCGCCAGGATTACGATTTACGATGGCACACACCACCACCCGAACCAGCATAAAAAGGAGGTGATCCAGCAGGTGATCAGAGGCTTGCGCCATCGTTTCGACACCTTGCGGACCCCGGGCCAGATCCAGCGTAAATGGTCAGATCTGGAATCACCCTCAGAGGCAGTATGTATATTTGAGGTAGAACAAGTAAGGTGCTGTCTATCCGGCTATGGGCATACTACAATCATCCACAATACTATAAAGTGAATATGAGGACCCATTGCGGTACCTGTAAAGAAATACACACAATGGGCAACATACTTGAAAACGTTGCTGAAAGGTAAAAACATTAGTGCAAACAATCCAGTGCAAACAATATAGTGCAAATACATTATAGGTATAATGTAAACATTTTAAATATCACCTACCTAGTATGCTCACGGACACGTTTAAGTCTCTTTTCTTCTTTCTGACGCTTGTCATAGAACTGGAGCAGAGTCCCAAACTCAGTTGCAATTTGTAATCCACATAGGTAAAATTGTAATCCAAATGGGTAAAAAAATAGCAGCAAAGGTTCCTTAAAAAACCCTCTTTCAAGAGGCTCCCCAATAACCTGAAAAGGGGGAAAAAAAGGGATGAGGCGCACGTATGAGCAACTTGGTTAAAAACTTTTTTTTTGATGGGGGGGGGGGGGGGGGGGGGGGGAGTCCTGACAATCCATGTCCATCTGGGTGAGGACAAACGCAGGGCAACAAAAAAAAACAAAAACGGACGGGCGGAAGATACGGCCGCTTTACAGAACGGCGGTTTACGTATAATTCTTCCGCCGTCTCCTCATTGCCGATAAAACCTACTCCCCGTTCCTAGCTGAACCAAATAACGGAACCCCTTCGGCGCTCCAGCTTAGGGTCACCGGACCGTAGGTGCTCCAAAACCTGCACAACCCACTCCTCTACCAGTTTTTTGTACCGGGCGACAGCCTCGGGGAACATAGAATTTTGCCGAAGGGAGTAGTCCTTCCGCGGCGGAGCGGGAACTCCTGCCGCCTCCGCCGTGCCCGACTTCTTAGGCTGCCGAACATGTTGAGAGACGTAGATCTCCTCTGGTTCCTTCTCCTCATAGGGGTCGGTGGCCCACACCATGCCTCCCCAGTCAGGACCTTGCTGTGTCGCCATCTTAATTTCCTGAGTTGCCTCGTCTTCCTCGTGCACTGGAGAAGGGGGTGGAGCAATCAGGGAGGAGTCTGCATAGCAAATGAATTGAATTTGTACGCAACAGTGTATAGAGTAACTTATATATAGCAATAGCGTATAATTGATAGGACAAACTACGTAGCGAATGCGTACAAAGCCGAAGGGAATCACCTAATATTCGCTTCGCAGCTAAAAATTCCCAAGATCCGATACGAATCAACAAATCGACTCGCTCATCTTTTTATTTATATATATATATATATATATATATATATATATATATATATATATATATATATATACACTCACCGGCCACTTTATTAGGTACACCATGCTAGTAACGGGTTGGACCCCCTTTTGCCTTCAGAACTGCCTCAATTCTTCGTGGCATAGATTCAACGAGGTGCTGGAAGCATTCCTCAGAGATTTTGGTCCATATTGACATGATGGCATCACACAGTTGCAGCAGATTTGTCGGCTGCACATCCATGATGCGAATCTCCCGTTCCACCACATCCCAAAGATGCTCTATTGGATTGAGATCTGGTGACTGTGGAGGCCATTTGAGTACAGTGAACTCATTGTCATGTTCAAGAAACCAGTCTGAGATGATTCCAGCTTTATGACATGGCGCATTATCCTGCTGAAAGTAGCCATCAGATGTTGGGTACATTGTGGTCATAAAGGGATGGACATGGTCAGCAACAATACTCAGGTAGGCTGTGGCGTTGCAACGATGCTCAATTGGTACCAAGGGGCCCAAAGAGTGCCAAGAAAATATTCCCCACACCATGACACCACCACCAGCTTGAACCGTTGATACAAGGCAGGATGGATCCATGCTTTCATGTTGTTGACGCCAAATTCTGACCCTACCATCCGAATGTCGCAGCAGAAATCGAGACTCATCAGACCAGGCAACGTTTTTCCAATCTTCTACTGTCCAATTTCGATGAGCTTGTGCAAATTGTAGCCTCAGTTTCCTGTTCTTAGCTGAAAGGAGTGGCACCCGGTGTGGTCTTCTGCTGCTGTAGCCCATCTGCCTCAAAGTTCGACGTACTGTGCGTTCAGAGATGCTCTTCTGCCTACCTTGGTTGTAACGGGTGGCAATTTGAGTCACTGTTGCCTTTCTATCAGCTCGAACCAGTCTGCCCATTCTCCTCTGACCTCTGGCATCAACAAGGCATTTCCGCCCACAGAACTGCCGCTCACTGGATGTTTTTTCTTTTTCGGACCATTCTCTGTAAACCCTAGAGATGGTTGTGCGTGAAAATCCCAGTAGATCAGCAGTTTCTGAAATACTCAGACCAGCCCTTCTGGCACCAACAACCATGCCACGTTCAAAGGCACTCAAATCACCTTTCTTCCCCATACTGATGCTCAGTTTGAACTGCAGGAGATTGTCTTGACCATGTCTACATGCCTAAATGCACTGAGTTGCCGCCATGTGATTGGCTGATTAGAAATTAAGTGTTAACGAGCAGTTGGACAGGTGTACCTAATAAAGTGGCCGGTGAGTGTATATATATATTTAGTACAGACCAAAAGTTTGGACACACCTTCTCATTCAAAGAGTTTTCTGTATTTTCATGACTATGAAAATTGTAGATTCACACTGAAGGCATCAAAACTATGAATTAACACATGTGGAATTATATAGTTAACAAAAAAGTGTGAAACAACTGTAAATATGTCTTATATTCTAGATTCTTCAAAGTAGCCACCTTTTGCTTTGATTACTGCTTTGCACGCTCTTGGCATTCTCTTGATGAGCTTCAAGAGGTAGTCACCTGAAATGGTATTCCAACAGTCTTGAAGGAGTTCCCAGAGATGCTTAGCACTTGTTGGCCCTTTTGCCTTCACTCTGCGGTGCAGCTCACCCCAAACCATCTCTATTGGGTTCAGGTCTGGTGACTGTGGAGGCCAGGTCATCTGGCGTAGCACCCCATCACTCTCCTTCTTGGTCAAATAGCCCTTACACAGCCTGGAGGTGTGTTTGGGGTCATTGTCCTGTTGATAAATAAATGATCGTCCAACTAAACGCAAACCGGATGGAATAGCATGCCGCTGCAAGATGCTGTGGTAGCCATGCTGGTTCAGTATGCCTTCAATTTTGAATAAATCCTCAGCAAAGCACCAGCAAAGCACCCCCACACCATCACACCTCCTCCTCCATGCTTCACAGTGGGAACCAGGCATGTAGAGTCCATTCGTTCACCTTTTCTGCGTCGCACAAAGACATGGTGGTTGGAACCAAAGATCTCAAATTTGGACTCATCAGACCAAAGCACAGATTTCCACTGGTCTAATGTCCATTCCTTGTGTTCTTTAGCACAAACAAGTCTCTTCTGCTTGTTGCCTGTCCTTAGCAGTGGTTTCCCAGCAGCTATTTTGCCATGAAGGCCTGCTGCACACAGTCTCCTCTTAACAGTTGTTGTAGAGATGTGTCTGCTGCTAGAACTCTGTGTGGCATTGAACTGGTCTCTAATCTGAGCTGCTGTTAACCTGCGATTTCTGAGGCTGGTGACTCGGATGAACTTATCCTCCGCAGCAGAGGTAACTGTTGGTCTTCCTTTCCTGGGGCGGTCCTCATGTGAGCCAGTTTCTTTGTAGCGCTTGTTGGTTTTTGCGACAGCACTTGGGGACACTTTCAAAGTTTTCCCAATTTTTCGGACTGACTGACCTTAATTTCTTATAGTAATGATGGCCACTCGTTTTTCTTTACTTAGCTGCTTTTTTCTTGCCATAATACAAATTCTAACAGTCTATTCAGTAGGACTATCAGCTGTGTATCCACCTGACTTCTGCCAAACACAACTCATGGTCCCAACCCCATTTATAAGGCAAGAAATCCCACTTATTAAACCTGACAGGGCACACCTGTGAACTGAAAACCATTTCAGGTGACTACCTCTTGAAGCTCATCAAGAGAATACCAAGAGTGTGCAAAGCAGTAATCAAAGCAAATATAAGACATATTTTCAGTTGTTTCACACTTTTTTGTTAAGTATATAATTCCACATGTGTTAATTCATAGTTTTGATGCCTTCAGTGTGAATCTACAATTTTCATAGTCATGAAAATACAGAAAACTCTTTGAATGAGAAGGTGTGTCCAAACTTTTGGTCTGTACTGTATATATATATATATATATATATTTTTTTTTTTTTTTATGTGTGCGTTTAGTCGCTGCTGGTATATTTTTATGTGTGCGGAATATCCAATGCTGGTATATATTTATGTGTGTGGTATATCCACTGCTTGTCCCTATGGGACGATATTACAGCAGATTATCGGGAAGGAAGATTTCCTTCCTGACAATCTGCTTCTCGCTGGTGGAGGAGATGGGGAGGAGTAATCGCTAATACCATTGCTCTTCTGCACAATGACTCGTTTCCCAGCAGCAGATTGTGCTTATACACCATGATCTGCTGTCGGGTAAAGAGGATTTTTGTGTTTGCAAAATAGATTCAATTACCTGATCTCTGTTTAGTGTCCACTCCTGGTTTTGGCTGACAATAACTGATGGAAATAACTGATCAAATAACTGATATGTGAACAACCCCTTATATGCATCTGCAGCGGCCTGGGAGGAGCCAGAGTGGAGGATGGGAGTGGTAGTAGCTTTGCACATGGGAGTAGTGCCTGCACATGGGTGCAGATTTCTAATTGCCATTTTAGGTGTGGATTTGATGTGGTTTTGCCACAGATCTCATCCTTCATTTGAAAAGGATGAAATCTGCAGCTAAAACTGCAAACATAATTGACATACCGTGGATTTGAAAATCCACATGCAACCAGAATTATTCTTTTTTTTTTTGGACAACTTATCCCAAAATCACGGACAGCCAACATTTTTCACAGACAAATTGGAAAACCATAATGAATGGTAAAGATTATAAGAAATACATGTCTATGACTCAATATACTGATAAGAACTCACTACCAGCATTTAATGTGAGCTGTAAAATGATGATAATTACCACCAAATTAATCTAGTCAAGTACCGCCAGCCTCTAATTTTTTTCACAGACACAGGAAAAAAGTTGCCTATTTTTACGGACCATCCACAAATTTCTGGATGGCTTGCAACCCTGATTTCTGTGCAGAAAAAAATCAGCAAAATGTACATGAAATTTGTTCACTCTCATACACTTTACACATAGTTATCCTGTGTACTGCACATCCAAACCTTCTCCACAGAGATCTCAAAATAATGTCAGTGGACAGAAATTCCTTGCATCTGCTGTAGATCTTAAACATAGTGCGAAACTGTGGGTGGTTAGATTTAAAGGGGTATTCTCATCTTAGACAATGGGGGCATATCGCTAGGATATGTCCCCATTGTCTGATAGGTGCGGGGAGCGCTGCGCCTGCAGGACCCCGGGTTTCCCGGGGTCCAGCCAGCTGCAGCTCCCCGCTGCTCTCATAGAAATGAATGGGAGCGCACTGCGCATGCGCAGCCACCGCTCCCATTCTATGTATCTGACAGAAATAGCCGAGCCAGTGCTCGGCTATTTTCAGCGGCCCCATAGAAATGAATGGAGGGCGGCTGCAGATGCGCAGTGTGCCCTCCTTCACTTCTGGGGCTCCGTTCTCGATATAGGTGCGGGTCCCAGCGGTATGCCCCCATTGTCCAAGATGGGAATATTTGCCATACATAAATAATTAAAAAAGTGCAGTACACCTTGCTGTAGGTCAACCCTGACTTTCACCTTCAACAGCCTCCTCCAGGGCATATGATATACAGTAAGGCCCCTTTCACTCGGGCGAGATTTCCACGCAGGTGCAATGCGTGATGCGAACGCATTGCACCCGCACTGAATCCTGACCCATTCATTTCAATGGGGATTTTCACATGAGCGATGTTTTTCATGCATCAGTTCGCCTTTGAGTGAAAATCGCAGCATGTTCTATATTCTGCGTTTTTCACGCAGCCCTGGCCCCATTGAAGTGAATGGGTCCGCGTGAATCATGCATTGCATCCGCACGCAAGTGCGGATGCAATGCGTGATTCACTGATGGTTGCTAAGAGATGTTGTTTGTAAACATTCAGTTTTTTATCACGCGCATGAAAAACGCATCAAAATGCTTAGCACCCGCGCGGAAAAAACTGAACGAACGTACGCAATCAAAACTGACTGCGATTGCGTGTGGATGCGTGTGGATTTTCTGGAACTTGTGAAAGAGGCCTAAGTGTCCAAAAGAAGAGGTCACACTAATGTGAATGCAGAGAATGTTTATAACTTAATAAAGTAACTTATATTCTATACTCTATTTCACCCACTGCCACTTTCAGCGCTGCAGCGTTAACATGCCTGTATAACCCTGACATGCTGCAGTCAATCATTAGCCTCAGTGGTATATGGCACATGTTTGCTGAGGCCAGCACTCACAAAGAGGAATAAAAAGAATCTTCTATTACAACATCATGGTCCATCTAGACTCCCCTTATATTATTATTTATCTTTGACATGTTTAAATTCACTTACTGTAGATTTCCCAACCAAATCTGCTGGTAGTTTGTTCCAAGTCTGAACTACTCTGCTTCTGATCTTCCTCCCAACAAAGTGGGGGACATTTACTAAGCATATTGCACCAGAATTATGGTGTAAAATGCTCCAAAAAGAATGGCTTTTGGATTTGCGCCAAATATATCAACTGTTTTCTCCAGAATTTCTCACAATAAAGAATGCATCACACCAGAAATTAGTTCTAAATGTCAAAGTGGGCGGAACTATGAAATTAATGCATATTACACCTCATTTATCATCCTCTTATCAGCAGAAATGGCTCAAATTGTTGTGGACAATTAAGCCAGCTTATGTGGTGGTGTTTTGTGTAAAAAGTCGCATTCATGGCTTAAAGTTGCGACTTTTTGTCAAAAAGTCGCATTTATGAAAAGAAAACCAACTCATGGGAACAAGTGATGGGTAAGTATTAAAACAGGGTGCACTTATTTTTATCTAATAGAAGTGAGCAAAACAACAGTGATCTGTCAGTAAATTAACATCTAACAAAAACAAAACAGTATCAAAAACATCCCAAGTCTGAGACAAAAGTTGCAATTTACCACTGTAAATATCGCAAATATATTTCAAATGTCTCAAGTGTGGTCTGGCGGGGTTGGGGATTAAAATGGCGTATTTTAGTTTTAAAAAGTCATTTTAGTGCATTAGTGTTAAAATGTCGCAAATAGAGAGAAATAGGCGGATAATAAGGTTTATATTTTAAAAAGTCACATTTTAAAAGTGGCGGGCACCTTTTGATATATGAGGTGAAATAAATCACCACTTTTGATTTGTAATGTTAGTATTTTTTTTTTAGCACAAATGACGCTATCATTGATAAATGTCCCCCAGTATTCTAGATATGGTCTCAGTAACGCTGTATAAAGTGGAATCACAATCTCTCTCTTCCTACTGGTTATACCTTGAGCTATACAGCCAAGCATCCTATCTGATATCAGGACCCTTAGATCCTTCTGAAGTTTTTGCTAACACAGATGATGGTTCTTTCTCCCCAAGTACAATATTTTACATTTTGCATGTTGAATTGTTTCCATTGTTTGGACCATTTATCCTGGGAAGCTAAATCTTTCTCCATGTTATTAATCCTTCCACGTATATCCAACCTGTTACACACTTGTGTGTCATCAGCAAACAGGCAAACCATGCCCACCAAACCTTTTCCTGTCACCTACAAAATATTAAAAAGAATAGGATCCATTGAGATACTGTACACCACTTGTAACTTGTTTCTCCTCAGACTCCACACCATTAACAACACCATTTTGGGGTCTATTCAATAGCCAATTGCAAATCCACTATTAATCCATTCTTTTCAATAATTTATCAGCTCTTTAAGTGGCACTGTATCAAAGGCTTTGCTGAAGTCCGGGTAGACAAAATCCACAGTGCTACTTTCGGCCAACACTTTTATGACATAGTCTAAAATATCAATATGATTAGTTTGACATGATCTGCCCTCTCTGACGCCATGCTGCTTTGGATCCAACAAGTTGCTTATTTTTAGGTGGTCAACTATATTCTTTGTCAGGAGGGTCTGTAGTTTACGGATTCTTCTCTGATACCCTTCTTGTGGATTGGTACAACGTTGGCCATTCTCCAATCTTCAAGAACATACACTGTCAAGAGGGATTGGTAAAACAAGTCAGTAAGAGAAGCAGCAACCACAGATTGGAGTTCTTTAATGACTCTTGGGTGGATGCCATCTGGACCCATTGCCGTGTTTGGCTTTAAATGTGCCAATACACCCATAACATCATCCTCCCTAAAAACTGGTGCTGAGTCTTCATAGCTAATAACTAATGTCATGAACATGCAAGTTATAATTCTGAAAATAATGAACAAAAGTAACTATTCAAATGGTCAGTAACATCTTTGTCCCCAACAATATAGTGACTTTGCCAATTTCAAATTCTTGTAATCGCACAATTTTGTTTTCTTCCTATCACTAATGTACCTGAAGAAGGTTGTATCCTTCTTAATAGATTTGGCCATTTCTTTTCATGCTTTAGCATAGAGCAGAGACAGCTCCTACACAGACGAGTCACATTATTATTATCACTTTCTACTTTAAAGGTCTGCAGTGTGTAACCTATGGGAGGAATTTACATGTTGTGGGCTGACTTGATGGGTATATAAAGGTGTGCAATAGGCTGTCTGTATACATATCCGTCACATACCTCCCAAGTGTCCCTCTTTTGGAGGGACAGTCCCTCTTTTTGACCCATGTCCCTCTGTCCCTCTTTTCTCCTTAAATGTCCCTCTTTTTGACCTGGAGGATTAATGTATAAATGTGCATTAATAAATTTACTAAATTGCTCCTTACTAAAATGTCTATACCTATAAATTAGACCAGAACTTCATTATTTGGTGCAATTGGGACCTTAAAATATCTATAATCTGATGATTTATGTGCTAATATTTATATGGACAATGATGCACAAGAAAAAAATTGCCACAGGGGTTCCAGTAATTATACTTTGGGCGGAGTTAGAGGTGTGGCCTAGTATGAAAAAAACTGCCGTGATGCGCGCCATACACATTGTCCCTCTTTGCAATTTTTAAAAGTTGGGAGGTATGCCGTCATTGCTGTCATGGGTTGCAAAAAGGGATGATTACTGGCTTCCCAGCAATGGGTTGCAGTACTTTCTGAAACTGCACGGTTTGTGAACTGTTCACATGCTGGTGTGGTCAAAGTGTATAGTGAGTTGACAAAAGGCACCATTGCGAATAAGCAATGTTGAAACTGCGGAGTACCACGCGCCATTTATGTAATAGGTAAACGTTGGCTATGAAGGTGCCTGAGAGAGGACTGACGCTAGTATGGGGCAGCTCATCGCCAAAATGAACTAGGGGGCTACTACATGTGTGTCTAAAATAACAGTTCAGTGAAACCTACCTTTGTATTGGACACTGAAGTGGACAAATGGTCACTGCATCTCTGCTAATGAAGAAAAGGCTTCAATTTTGCGGCAGCATCAGAATTGGTCCTCTGCTGATTGGGATAGGGTTGCATTTTCTGTCATGTTTTATGCTTCATTGAACAGATGGACGTTGGCGTGTCAGGTGAAAAACAACAGAAAACAAATACCCTGCAACCATTGCTGGAAGAACACAAGCTGGTGGTGGCAGCATTATGGTCTGGGGAATGTTTTCATGGCATTCTCTGGGCCCATTCATCCATGTGGAAGGCATGCTCAATTGATTTGGGTAATCCATCCTTGCAGATTACATACACCTATACATGCCTATTGTCTTCCGTGGGATGGCTGAGATGTTCCAGCAAGACAATGCGACATGTCACAGGGCTAGAAATCTCCAACATTGGTATGAAGAGCATAACCAATACTTCCAAGTATTACATTGGCCCCCTATTTCCCCATACTTGAACCCAATTGAACATATCTGTGGGACTACCTTGATCCTCACATCCAGTGTATGGCTCCCCCTCCACACACCCTTCAGCATTTCTCGAGATAACTGTTACAACCTACCAGGACCTTATTGAGTCACTCCCGGCCCGTCTAGCTTCTGTTCATTCTGCACATGATAGTTACCATGATATTATAGCTGCTGGCCATATTAATGTGACTTGACTGTATATCCTAATTGTAATTCCTCCTTGTTTTATCGATTGGAAGGTGGGAGGGGGAGCTTGTGTCTCAGCACTTAGATCCTCCCCAATCAAAACCTTTGATATGTCGCTATGACATATTAAAAGTATTTTATTAATGTGCAGGGACACTTTAATCAAACGCCTTATAGCACCAGGCGTGCTGAAAATGCCACAACACATTGTATGTATTGTATGAATAGTACTACATATGGTACCCTCTGAAAACAGTAATGACCCAAACTTGACAACTCACAAAACAATAGTGCCACCAGAATCTAATAATGCCACACACAAGTGTCCTATTAGCATCACGTTCAAAACATAAGGCATGCAAATCCATTAACCCTTTCCCAACATGTGACAAAACAATGTGTCAATGGTGCCGGGTCTGTTTTTGTTCAGTTTCGATTGAACACAAACGCATCTGAAGGGAACAGATACATCTGGATGTATTAAATCAAACTGACAAATTTTACTAAAAAAAAAAACAGAGCAAAATGCATATGTAAAAGTAGCCTTAATTTAAAAATCGGCACACATATATTTACATAAAAAAGAAGTGGATATTGTATCTGGCAAATTTGCGTCACAGATTACGATTATTTTTGCTAGGGAGCTATGAGACATTTCTAGCAGTTGTATGCATTTTTTCCCAAGCCTTTATAAAATCTAGCATTATACCCTGAGACCAATGTCTGCGATAACAGAGACAATTGCTTTCAGTTACAAAATATAGGAAGTGCTGACTTAGACCAGGAGCGTTTGCTCTTTATGTTTGCTTACAGAACACAAGAAAACTTCAGTTTACACATACCTCAGATGTAACAATTCCAAAGTGCACAAAGTGACAATATTATCCCTAAGGAGTAGGGATAATATTATTCCTACTGCGTTCTGGGGTGAGAAATGACTTCTGCCACCCCACAAATCTGGGAATGAAGGGGATCCTGCACAGTGGTGCTCTCGGCCATCAGCAGAAGAATGAGCTAAGTGAGGAAGCTATAATACTGTATGTCAGGGATGGCCAATCTGCGGCTCTCCAGCTGTTGCAAAACTACAACTCCCACCATAGCCTGCTGTAGGCTGATAGCTGTAGGCCTGTCTGGGCATGCTGCGAGTTGTAGTTTTGCAACAGCTGGAGAGCCACAGGTTGGCCATCTCTGCTGTATGTGGACTGTTTTCCTGGTGAGACAACTCCTACAGATCTTCCAGAAAAAAAACCCTGGGTGCTTCTGTATGAAAATGAAGGCGTAAAGAGGTACTGTATATAGGTAATGCATCTCTGTGAAAGCCATATAACACCTGCCATTGGTAAAAACACCTTATATGTTTCATAGCTTATAAAACAGGTCAGGACAGCTGCATGAAATTTTAAATTTGGTTACCCATCAAATTACCACAGCCCCTTGCATATAGCAATCTACAGGCCTAGCGCACATGGATAGGGTTGCCACCTTTCCCAACAAAAAATACCAGCCAAGGGTGGAGCCTGGCAAGCCAGCAGATGGCCTCTCCTGTATCTCATTGGCCTAAGCGTTTAGAGTCCTCATCTGCTGATATAATGGGCAAGGTTGGCAGAGATAAAATGAAAAACGTAGGAGATTAGGATATTTTTACCTATCCCTCACTGAAACAGTGGCTGTAAATCATCAAAGCTACAAACAGATTCTGCCTTCTAAAGATAAATTAAAACTTAACTTTTAATATTCGCAGATAAAAATAGGTATTGCTTATATTTAAACAATCACAGAGGTAGGGTTAAATTGGTGATGTCTTCACCCTTGTCTGGCTGGTGTGGGTTCTACTGGTTATAGAGGCTGGGTGATCGTATATCAAGAACTTGTCAGGCGGGTGCTACCTATCCTATATGCTTTCCCTATATGATACTAGTCTTGAAGAGGGAAAAGCTAGCCGGCTGATGTCTGAGCACTCGCCCTGACAAGGACGACCCCCAGCCACAGGAACCTTGGACCTCACTAGTGTAACCCTTCTCTCATGCTCCTAATTATTCACTAATGCTCCCCTAATAGACTCAGACGCGTTTCCCCACTCCTGGTTCATCAGGGTGTCAGATCTGGTAGCATGTCGGTAGCATGAATTAGTGGCAGTGGCAAAAGAAAATAGGCAAATACCTGGGTTTAAATAGTTGTAACTCCTCCTCCTCGATCGCGTGCATCATGTGCATTAGCAGAGCAGGGAGGTCCGTGGGACGCTGCACGCTGGCCCCGGCTCGCGCGCCGCTCGCACTGCATGTAGGAAATGACGCGATAGGGGGTAGTGCCTGTTACCATGGGGGACCTTACTACGCGTCCCCAGCAAGCTCTTACGATCGGTATGCTGTGACTGGGAAACTTAGAATGATGTTTCCCAGTAACCAGGGGCTAATACGTGATATCACCTCACACGATAACTCATAAAACATACATTATTCTTTATCATGGCGACTGTTAACCCTATCATGGCCTTGCCCAGGATAGGATAGACTTCATATTAGTCTCATCCCAATGGGCCATCAGGATAATGTCAGGGTATACACTAACAAGGTTATAAATAGCTTCGATATTAATATGTCCGAGGATAAACTGAATGAACAGTATACTAAAAGCTGCTTATGTAACGAGTTTTATCAGATGTATCCAATGATGTATATTATTATTTTAAATCCCCCAAATGTTGTGGAGAGAACTCCATTTATGGGACATAGACAGTTATTATCGGATTATGATAAGCTCCAGAGGTCATGCCCATGAAAAACAGGGATTCTCTCCAAATAAGGCAAAAAAGATGTTAATAAAAGAATAATGGGGTAAATACCCTTACTAGCAGTTCTCAAGCACATATTCACACCAAGAGATGGAATTCCGGAGTTCGCTACTTATTCATTATTGTGGGTTAAGAAACGGCCGAAAGGACAAGATTTCATTAAGTCCATTCGGTACCACCGATTTCATATTATAAATCCATTTGGTCTCCGCTCGCAGGATTCTATTATCTCAGTCTCCCCCTCATTGTGGGTAAGGTACATGGTGGATTCTGATGAATTTAATAGATGAAATCTCTCCTCCATGTACCTGGTTCACATGTAAAGCAAATGGGGTATCTTTTTTATTCAGAATATCATTGACATGATCTCTGACCCTACGCCTTAGTTGTCTTTTTGTCTTCCCCACATAGTCCAGGGTGCATGTACATTGGGCCAGATATACTACCCCAGAGGTCTGGCAATCAATGAAGTCTCTGACATAGTATTGTTTACCTGTACTCGAGCTTCTAAATGTTTTAGTGGGCTTTATTTGGCTACATGCCACACATCTGCCACATCTGTACATGCCTATGGGGCGTCTGATTAGCCAATTTCCGGGAGGGTCTGGAGGACGAAAATGACTGTTCACTAGCCTATCTTTTAGGCCACGTCCTTTTCTGTAAGTAATCTGAGGTCGATCTCCCACTACATCGCGAAGGTCTGGGTCAGAGTTTAATATCCCCCAATATTTGGTGATGATTTGTCTGATCCTATGATGCTCATTATCATATCTCCCTATAATCCTGATGTTAGCCTTCATCGCTGTCTCTGTTTGTTTAGGGATGAGGAGCGTGTCTCTGTATCATTCTCTGTATCATTCTCTGTATCTCTGTATCATTCGCCTGCTCCTTAAAAAGATGCATGTTAGAGCAGTTACGGCGTAGCCGTAAATACTGTCCCTTCGGTATTCCTTTCCGCAAGGAGAACGGATGTGCACTCTCCCACCTTAGCAGGCTATTAGTTGCGGTACTTTTTCTGTAGACCGAGGTGATAATGGTGTTATTCAAACCCCGCTGTATCAGAACATCCTGGAAAGGGAGTAAATTCTGATCACACATACAGGTAAAACTGAGACCTATATCATTTTTGTTAATAATCCCCACAAATTCCCTGAAAGAGTTTTCAGTGCCCTTCCACAGTACAAAGATATCGTCGATGAATCTCAGCCAGAGGCATATATTGTCATCTCACTGAGACCCTCCGACCATACGTAGTTGGCCTCCCACCAGCCCAGGAGTAAATTTGCGTAGGCGGGAGCACATGGGCTACCCATCGCGGTACCCCTGAGCTGGTGGTAGTAACGGCCATTAAAAATGAAATAATTCTTAGTAAGACTGTAGTTCAGAAGGGACAGTACAAACTGATTGTGTGTGTATAGTCTCTTATCCCTGGCATTGAGGTAAGTCTCTACTGCTTTGAGGCCTAGATGATGGTATATAGAACTATATAGAGCCTCGACATCAACCGATGCAAAGATAGTATCTTCATCTAGGTTGATGCCATTTAGCCTAAGGAGGAGATCTGCTGTATCTTGTATATATGACGGGAGGGTTTCAACATGAGGTCTAATGATCTGGTCTATGTATAGTCCAACATTTTGACCCAGGCTACCCACCCCTGATACGATAGGGCGTCCCTTTAGCGGGTGTAGCCCTTTATGGATTTTTGGCAGGAATAAAATGTTGCTGTGACTGGGTATTGTGGTAGTAAAAATTCAAATTCTGCCTGGTCAATAAGTTTGGACTGTAGGCCCTGTTTTAGTAAACTCTCAAGTTCCCGATGGAACTGTGGACCTGGGTCATGCGTTAGTATTTTGTAGGACTCTGTGTCTTTTAGGATATTCAGACACATCCTCTCATAGACCTGATGGTCCATGAGGACCACATTCCCCCCTTTATCTGAGGGTTTGATCACTATCTCTCATTTTTTTTTCAAGTTGTTTTAGAGCCTCCCATTCCTCCTTATCTAAATTACTCTGAATGCCAGGTTTATATTTAATTGCATCAATTTCATCAGAGAATAATTTATGGAAAATGCTTATTGGGAGGGTGAGGGCATTTGTACACTTTTTAGTTTGAGGCATGTAAATGGTCCCTCTGATGTATCCCTCTCTCCTTCATTGAGAAGGTCAACCAGGGTTCTTGTGGCCTGCAGATCTTGTGTTGAGATTTGTAGCTCTTCACATTTTTTACGATCTTGCAGGCTAAAGTGTTTATGCCACATAAGTTTTCTTACGAACAACGCTATATCTTTCCTCCATTCAAAGGGGTCAAAACATACTGTAGGGAAAAATGACGGTATTCCCGTGGGTATCTGGGATAAAAAAGGAGAGGGCATAGACGAGGAGGAGGCTAAAGGCATTGAGCCTGAAGTTTGAATTGGATTGGGTCATGATAAATGTCCAATATTACTTTCCGTATATGTCGGATAAGATTGATTTTTTTGGGTACGTTTCCCTCTTCCTGTTTTACCTCTTCCTCTTGGAGCTCTCCCTCTACCTCTCTGTGCCTCAGTATCAGAAAACTCAGCTTCAGAGGAGGAGATATCAGTTAGTAACTCCTTCTGAGTTGGTCTACTGAGAAATTGATAGGCTCTTTTTTCTTTAAAATCAGTATAGTCCCGAATGTATTGTTGATGTTTACGGTAACGAATTGTATGTTGAAACCTTTCAAGCGTGTTTTGTAAGAATTCCTCTTTCTTTGGGAATTGAGTGTCATCCTTGAACTTGAGGATTTTCCCTTAGATTATTGACCTTCTTTTGTTTGATATCAAGAGAGGATTTTTCCTCCTCTAGTAGAAGGTGCATAAACCTCAGGGAACTTTGTGTGGCCTCCTCCCACTTTTTGATAAGATTTACACTCCTGATTCTGTCTGCCGGTACTAAGTTTATCCTAAGACCTTTAGGGACAATTTGTTCTTTAGAATAATGTTCAAGGGACTGTATCTCCCACCAGGAGGTGATCAAATCTTTGTAGGCGCTGGTTAGATCTTTAAATACATTTTGAATACTGTTTTAATTACTGTTTAATTACTGTTTAATTACTGTTTTCTTTAGAAGGCAGAATCAGTTTGTAGCTTTGTTGGCAGAGAGATAGTTTCAGGGCAGATCCCGGTACTCCTGAGAACTCGCAAACTCAACCGGACATTGATAAATTCCTGAGAAAGCGCAATGTAGCTCCCTCGGATGGAACATCCAAGATAGCGCCACTTCCCTCCTTGGACTGTGAACAGTTGGAAGCCTCAGGAGATGAGAGCATAGTTGAACACTGCATCACCGGTGGTGTGGGAGACCAGGACGTTTATTAAGCAAACCATCCTCCAAGCTATTTTCCCGGTCATGAAGGAGCTTAATGAAATTAAATCTGACCTTTGCCAGATGGTGCAGTGGGTGAACAACATTGAGACGGTGCGGTCCTCCATACTTACCTTTGACAAAGTGGTCTGCCAAAAGTTCTTAGAACAACACCACCAGCTAAATACAGCCTTCAATTACATCGAAGACCAAGAGAACAGAAGCCATTGCCAAAACCTCCGCATCAAAGGTCTGCCAGAAGAGGTCTTGCATGACTCACTGCGTCACACAGCAACCGCCATTTTTGAATCCCTTCTGGGACCTGACCGAACTCAAGGTATTGTTATTGAGCGCATACATAAGGCTTTGCACCCCCGCACAGGAGACCCACCTCGGGACATCATCTATCGGCTCCTTAATTACAATGACACTGCAGACCTCCGGCGAGCTGCTCGCTTCAAACTGCACTTATTACATGAGGGTGCTGCTGTAGCTCTGTATCAAGACATCTCGGCCACTACATTGGCAAAACGGCGCACGCTGAAACCTTTATTGAATCTATTAAGAGCTCACAGCCTACCCTACAGATGGCTGTTTCCCTTTGGAATTGTGATACTGAAAGATGGCAAATCAATCACGGTCCGTACGCCATAAGATCTCCAGGGGGCCTGGGTGAAACTAGGCCTCCAACCGATTGAAATACCTTCTTGGCTCACCATTCCCATGGAGGATGATCTCACCCCCCCCCCCATTGCCTGAAGCTGAGAAGTGGCAGCTGATCTCCTACAAGACCCTCTCCTCCAGCCGCCTGAGATGAGCCTGAGACAATCCGGTCGAGAACGGGCCAACCCGGAGTGACTTTTGCCTTTATTTTCTCTCTTATTTGCCCACCAGGCTTATGATGTCATTACACAGATATCCTACATGAAGACTCTAATCTCCTTGTTATTTCAACATTATAGATCTTTCTTTCTTTTCATTTCATCTCAACTAGTTTCTTTCCCTTTTTTTTAATTCCATTTCTTTCTTTCTCACTTTTTATAACACCGTTGTATTGTTCTCAGGCCATTTTGAGATGTTATGTCTGTCCAGACTCGTATGTGCTGGAATTTGCCCATCGGGTTACATCACTGCCTCCTCTTCCCCTGTGTTACGTGCTGGGTAATCCCCTGTCCAAGACGCAGGCCCAGATGCTTCCCGCCCTGCACCTGGACCTTCGCAAGCACCATCAGCGAGCACATCCACCTCTGTGTCCCAGCGCAGCGTACAGCCTTGCTGAAACTTATTTGCTTAGGTGACAAACAGCACACCACCGCAGAGCTGTTGCAGGGCATAAGGGACCAGGCTGAGCTGTGGCTCTCGCCACTTAACCTACAACCAGGCATGGTTGTGTCTGATAACAGCCGCAACTTGGTGGCGGCTTTGGAGCTTGGCAAGCTCACACACATACCATGCCTGGCCCACGTCTTCAACTTAGTGGTTCAGCGGTTTCTCAAAACCTACCCCAATTTGCCTGAGCTACTGGTGAAGGCGCGCCAACTTGTGTGCCCATTTCCGAAAGTCACCTACAGCTTCCACTGGTCTGGCAACGCTGCAGCAGCGCTTGCACTTGCCAGCTCACCAACTGCTGTGCGACCTGAGCACGCACTGAAACTCCATGTTCCACATGTTGGCCAGGCTTTGTGAACAGCAGAGGGCAGTAGTGGAATACCAGCTGCAAAATGGTCATTGCCTTTCCAGTCAGCTTCCGCTCTTCACACGACGAGTGGGCATGGATGTCTGACCTCTGTGAGGTTTTACGCAACTTTGATGAATCTACACAGATGGTGAGCGGCGATAGCGCTATTATCAGCGTAACCATCCCACTTCTGTGTCTACTGAAACGCTCACCACTCACAATTAAGGAGGACGCTTTGCATGTGGAAGAGGTGGAAATGGGGGAAGACACTACACAGGGTGTAGCCAAGCCACCCTCAGTTCGTCTTCTCAGCGCGAATTGGAGGAGGAGGAGGAGCAGCAGGAGACGGTTTCCCCCGCTACAGAGTAGCCATAGCAGGTTTACTCCAGTCATCCACCTGGTGAGGAGAGCGAAGCCTTGTCTGTTGGGACTCTGGCACACATGGCTGACTTCATGCTATGCTGCCTTTCCCGTGACCCTCGCGTTATACGCATTTTAGCCAACACCGATTACTGGTTGTTCACCCTTCTCGACCCTCGCTACAAAGAGAACTTCTCATCTCTTATTCCTATGGTGGAGAGGACTAGCAAAATGGTGCAATACCAAAAGGCCCTTGTGGAAAAATTGCTCCAAAAATTTCCAGCTGACAACGCTGGCAGTAGAGTACGTAGTTCCTTGGACACCCGAGGAGGGGAGACGAGGGGAACACACTACAGTTCCAACAGAGGCAGGGCGACACTCTCCAAGGCCTGGGACAGTTTCATGACACCCTGCCAGCACCCTCACCCTGATGAGCGGCCTAGTGTCAAAATGAGTGAAAAGTTTTGGAAGATGGTGAAGGAGTACCTAGCTGACCGTGTCAACGTCCTCAGTGATCCCTCTGTGCCTTAAAATTATTGGGTGTCTAAGCTGGACACGTGGCACAAACTGGCGCTCTACGCCTTGGAGGTGCTGGCTTGCCCTGCTGCCAGCGTTTTGTCGGAGCGGGTATTTAGTGCCGCTGGGGGCATAATAACTGATAAGCAAATCCGCCTGTAAAATGAAAATGCTGACAGGTTGACGCTTATCAAAATGAACAAGGCCTGGATTGCCCCTGACTTCGCTACCCCACCAGAGGAAAGTGGCTGAACATAAAGGAACTTTAAATGTGGCTTTTAGGGTGTATTGAATACACTGTATTCCCATGCACCCCTTCCTCTTCTCGTCCTCTTCCTCCATCATATCAAACTGCTTATTAGGTTGCCCTCGCCTTTAAATTTTTAAGAAGGTCACCAACAGGCCCTCACCCCTAATTTTTTAGAGGGTCACCAGCAGGCCCTCACTCCTAATTTTTTAGAGGGTCACCAGCAGGCCCTCACCCCTAATTTTTTTAGAGGGTCACCAGCAGGCCCTCACCCATAATTTTTAAGAGGGGAACCAGCAGGCCCTCACCACTAATTTTTAAGAGGGGAACCAGCAGGCCCTCACCCCTAATTTTTAAGAGGGGAACCAGCAGGCCCTCACCCCTAATTTTTAAGAGGGGAACCAGCAGGCCCTCACCCATAATTTTTTAGACGGTCAGATCAGCAGCAGACCCTCGCCCCTAAAGTTTTAGACGGTCAGATCAGCAGCAGGCACTCATCCCTAATGTTTTAGAGGGTCAGCTCAGCAGCAGACCCTCACCCCTAATGTTTTTGACTGTCAGCAGCAGGCCATCAATCATAATTTTTTAAGGGTGTGTCTGATGCCCTTCTTTATGTGTAATAAAGGGTGTATTGGAGTGCCTGTTCCTTGTAATTTTTGGCAGCCCTTTCACTAAGTGCATGGGCTTTATGAGTGTAGGAGTCCCACGCCATTAACAATTGTACCACAATGTGAATGAGTCCCTCCTTTATGTGATATACCGGTTGTATCGGAGTGCCTCTTCTTTGTAATTTTTGGGAGCACTTGAGCTATATATATATATATATATATATATATATATATATATATATATATATGTTTCCTAACAATTTTTCCTCTAAAATCAATTTTATCTTCGGTTTTGGACGTATTCTTGTTATTCTGTAAAAGTGGCGTACTACTCGGACAACATCGTTAACAGCAGCGACTTTGGAGTCCAAGATGCATCCAGACATCCTCCCCATGCTGTTCCCAAACCATTTCAGTGGTGTTTCCATCATTTTCTGACCTTTTCCTATGAACCAGACATCCTCCCCTCTTCAGAGCAGGGGGTGCCTGGTTCTCCCATTGACTTCCATTGTGCTCGGGTGCTCTGTAGAGCACTTGAGCATCACCTAGTGTTCTACCAGAGCACCCGAGCACTTTGGTGCTCGATCAACACTAATAATGATGGTAAGTTTCTATTCTTAAAGAGATATGCAGGTAACACACTACTCTCCATAGCAAACCAATATGCGCCCAGTTCTGGCCAGGTTAGTTGGCTGGTAGCCACATTATGCAAATTTCAGGTGTTCGGAGGGGGCACCCTGATAGTGGGGGGAGACCTCAATCTCACACTCGATCCTCTTCAGGACTACTCCACTTCACTCTCAGCTAGTTCCTTTCTCCACTTTAAACAGCTGAAATCTTTACTGACCAAAATGCATTTGATTGATGCATGGCGCATGCTGCATCCCATTCATAGGGACTACACATTTTATTCCCGAACCCACAATAGCCATCAGAGACTTGACTATCTATTAATCTCCCAGACTCTCCTACCCTCAATCTCTGGAGCTGGTATAGGGAGCATTACTGTGTCAGACCACGCACCGATAAGATTGAGATGTAATTTGCTGGATGTGGAAAAGAGAGGATATTTTTGGAGGTTGAATGAGACCCTGCTGGGCAGTGAGGAGACCCTCAAAAGCTTCTGTTCCAAACTGACATTCTTTTTCCAAACTAATGACACTGGGGAGGTTCAATTCCCTACGGTCTGGTAAACTCACAAAGCTATATCCGTGGGGAATTCATAGCTCTAGGGTCCCGACTTAAAAAAACTTAAAAGTAAGCAATTGGATTCACTCCTAGCACAGATTGCGGCCCTAGAGAAAATAGGGAAAACATTCAAGGCTGTCTGTTATCAAGATGACCTGAGAGATCTTCGCTCACAACTGAAGTCCTTGCTCAATGCCTGTGCTGCTAAAAATCTGATGTATGCTAAGTAGAAAGTTTATGTTCACGGCGACAGAGGGAGTAGGTATAAGGCAGCACTGGTTAAATCTGCTAAATCCACCACTACCATAGATACTATTCGCTCAGAGACTGGTACCTCCCTCACCAAGACAGAATAGATAGCCGAACAGTTCAGAACGTTTTACAGTAACCTTTACAATCTCACAGCTGATGAAACAAACCAAGATAGAAAGACACGATTATCGCATATTCAATCCTTCCATGACTCCCTCTTCCTAAGCACAGTTGACACCACCAAATTTTCACCCCTATTAGAACCGGTAACAACACCGGAGATGAGATTGGCCCTTCAGTCAACCCCATCAGGCAAAAGCCTGGGACCAGATGGTCTTCCTGTAATATATTTTTAAAAGTTCTTCTCTATATTGGCCCCCTACTTTGAAAAGCTATGCCATTGTCCACAGGCAGGTTCTTCATTGCCTCCTCAGGCACTTGAGGCACATGTCTTGGTCTTGGCGAAGGAGGGGAAAGATAGTGCTCTATGCAGCAGTTACTGACCCATCTCTCTGCTAAACTGTAATGTGTAACTTTGGGCCAAGACCTTAGCTAACCGGGTCCAAAAACGTCTCCCCTCCTTGATCAATGCCAGGCTGGCTTTGTACCCTATAGAGAAGGCAAACACAATTCCACTAAGGTCATAAATCCTATCCATTATGCAATACGCCATAACATACCGCTGATCCTCCTCAGTTCTGACACTGAAAAAACATTCTGTGAAAGAAATTAAGTAATTGATTAACAAAATTGTGCTAAGTTGTATGTAATTATCAAATAGTCTCCATCTTCTTTATTAATCTCCATTTAAAATAAATAGTCACCATCACTTGATTTTTTTATAGAACGTTAGCTATAAAATGAGGAACTTGGCGGAACTTATATATTATAGATATATTAGATATATTTGGGCATGGAATTTTCCAGATAGATGAGTAATGCATGTGTGTCTACGTGTCATTTATCATACCATTGTGTTTTTTGATTTGTTGTTTTAATGTATACTTGTATGCTTGTGATTGGATATGTTAAAATTGATGGCTAAAGGGGGGTGTGGCTAAATCCAACATGTACAGTACATCTAATAAAATTGGCTCTCTGGGCGTAGCTCAGGGGAGAATCGTTGTGACCAGCAAAGCTGTCTGGTGTTCTGATTCTTAGGCCGGCCTCATCCCCTGGCACTTGGGGACAACTTATTAACATAATTTGAATCCCACAGACA
The DNA here is from genome assembly GCA_900303285.1 of Rhinella marina. Classification (NCBI taxonomy): domain Eukaryota; kingdom Metazoa; phylum Chordata; class Amphibia; order Anura; family Bufonidae; genus Rhinella; species Rhinella marina. The sequence goes on from ONZH01006040.1 coordinate 109,621, forward strand.
AGAGAGTACAGTCTCCTAAAGGGACTTGTCCTAAATTGCAGCGACAGTTCGATAGAATTGACTGGTTGTATATGGAGGCAGTGCTACATACTGTAGATTTCATTTTCCCCCTCAATTTATTGCATCCATTTTTTCTTTATATTCACACCCCTCTGCTAGAGTTAAAGTAAATGGCTCACTATCACAACCTTTCCCTACATTTAATGGCACCTAACAGGGATGCCCCCTCTCACCTAGTCTGTTTGTTCTCTGTATGGGACCCCTGATTCAGGCTATTTGGGGACATGAACATATTCAGGGACTCTCCACTCCTCACAGAACACACGTTGCAGCCGCATATGCAGATGATCCTTTTCATTACTAACCCCATTGAGGCATTTCCCCACATTCATCCCTTGTGCACCAATTTTTAACATACTTCAAATTTTAAGATCAATTACGCCAAATCAACAGTTCTTAATGTATCTCTGCCATCATCAGAGACCTCAACTGCCCAGGCAGGGGCGGACACGGACATCAGAGGGCCCCTGTGCAAAAAAATGTGCCTGCCCCCCCCCCCCCCCCCAAGAGGCAAATTCTCAACCTAACATATTCCGTCCTAACATTACATACAGCAATACAAAACATACAGGGTACGGCTACTTTCACACATGTAGCACCATGCCCAGGCCAGATGATCTGGCAGAGAATGCATCGGTTTGTGTCCTGCTGATTCTCTACATTTTTGCCAGATTGTGGCCGGATCTCTGCGGGACCCCATTATAGTCAATAGTGCATCCAGCAGTGCCGGAGCCGGTGAATTCTGGCAGGCTGTTCTCTGCTGGACCAGCCTGCCAGAATCACCAACGCAGATGTGAAAGTAGCCTAATACAGCGCCACATACCTCGTACATCCAGTGACATCTCCTTTGATGTAGATGTTCTCTTTCCTCATCTTCACCTTTCAGACCAGACCGCCATGATGGTGTCTTTCAGCAATATATAGTCTCTGCTGAGTTTGACAGACAGACATCTTAGTTTCCTAGTTTTCCATCATCCTCTCACCTTCTGAATGCTCCATCCTGGCACCCCCAATACTGTGCCCACTGTGCTCCCTATACTAGTTACACACAGATCCCCTTCAATAATTACTGCCACACAGTGTCGTAAAAACTAACTGCACCCAGGAAACAGTGTCCCCAACACTAAAAGTCTAAACATAATGTCCCCCAAAAATAAATGTGCAAAAGCTGATACTGTGCCAGGGTGCCCCCCACAGCAATAGTGTTCCCCAAAGTTCTACCAATAGAAATAATTATCTACCAGACAACATGTAGTAGTAATAGTGCCCCAACAGTAATAATGTCCCTACTGTGTCCCAGAAGTAATAACACTCCCATAGTGCTTATACTAGTATTCATGTTCCTTATATTCCCTCAACTGTAATAAAGCCCACCATAATGCCCCCGTAGTAATAATTAGCTTTACAATGTGTAACAGTTAAAAATTAAAAATGTCCTGTTGTGTGCCAGTATAAAAAATACCTCCTTTTAGTGCTCCTTGTAGAGCCAATGTCGTTTCAACCCCAGTTGAGCGAAGATCCCCATAGTGCCATAATTTGCGCCAGTATAAACTACTCCTATATCGTGCCCCAATAGTGCGTCTTCCCTTGTGCCCATGGTGCCTAACAGTGTGCCAGTATAATGCCCCTAAATAATTACCCCAATAGTGCTCCTCTCTCCCTTCTCCATAGTGCCCCCCATGTGTGTCAGTATATAAGAAAGGGCCCCAGAAGATGCCTCCACAGTGCTCCTCTCCCCCATTCTCCATAGTGCCCCCCCATATGTGCCAGTATATAAGGGCCCCCATAATGCCCACCATGTTTGCCAGTAAAGCCCCCATATTGCTGCACCCCCTCCATAGTGCCCCCATGTGTGCCAGTATATTAGATAGGGCCCTCATAGTGCTCCTCCACCTCCATAGTGCCCCCCATGTGTGCCATTATATAACATAGTGCCCCCCATGTGTGCCAGTATATACGATAAAGCCCCCATATTTCTGCTCCCCCTCCATAGTGCCCACCACATGTCCCAGTATATACAATAGAGCCCCCATATTGCTGCTCCCCCTCCATAGTACCCCCATGTGTGCCACTATATTAGAGAGGGCCCCCATAGTGCTTCTTCCCCTCCATAGTGTTATATGATTGGCTGAGAGCAGGAGTGACTTCAGTAAGCAAAATGTGTTGAGGACTGAGAAGAACGGCTTTACCTGTAATTGTGTTAGAGATCACAACCTCCTGCTCTGTTAGAATAAGTTAATATATGCGAATAACTATGCTGGAGACCCCGCCCCCCCCCCCCTCCACAGCCTGAGGAGACATAGTTAGTGCAAACTGCCTATCAGCCAGTGAATCAATGTGATGAAAAAAAACACGTCTTACTAGGGGAATTCCCAGTGTCTGGCAGAATGCAGATCCCTGTTACTTGCCCCTTCACCTCTCACCCCAGCCAAGTACTTGTCGCATTTGCTCCCCAATCAAAAATTGGACAGCTTGTTTTGGCGTAAACTGGAACTACCTATCTTCTCACTGCTCAGTGATGGTGCGATTCCCTCTCTCCCAGCAGTTGAAGAGATCTTGGGAATTTCGGGATTACAGAGACTGCATTACTATCAGTTCCGAGCGAAAGGTCACAAATTTTTGCCGATTTACTCCCATCCCCGCCCTCTCGCCTGGTTTGAACAAGCTATAGCTGACAGTAAACCACTACGAAAGGGAATATCTAAAGCCCCAGCTACACCAGAACACAGGAGGATGGAGATGTCCTATGTCAGATTAGCGATAAGCAGATCACTTTATGTGGAGAGACAATTCTTTTATGGTTAGATTCTCCTTCATTCAAACCCCGTAGGAGATCCCTCCTGACATACAGTATCTCATTACAGCAGCTAAATTACTGATCCCAGCTAGGTGGTTGAGCCCTGAACCACTGACTAGGCGTCAGTGGATTGATAAGGTAGACGAGATATTCCGCTTGGAGGAGATCACCGCATGGATCGATGGCACCCATGACTGCTTTGAGCATATGTGGCACCCTTGGATATGTTTTAAAAGATCCCTGCAGTGACTATCCCCTCCACCTTCCCCCCTCATTCCCCCATATGTACTCAGTTGACAATTACCCCTCTGTTCAGGATTAGGGTGTGATCTTCATTTCTGGTATAAGTGCGCAGTCAACCCTTATTATATATACCTCCTTATCTGTATAATGATTGATATATACCACCCCACTGGTTATCAAAGACATTTGTCTGTTATATGCAAAACGATGAACTAATTGAACGCCCTGACTTTTTTTTTTTTTTGTGTGTGTGTCTTTTGTTACTTGTAAATGTTTGTATGTTAAAAAAAAGTAATAAACATATATTTGACAAAAAAATACCTGCCAGGTTAAGCTACACCCCAAAGGGGATGTGGTTGTGGGGGCATGGCTTAGCATGGGGGGTTAAGTCGCTATGTGATAATGTGGCTGCCAGTATTAATAATGTCTCCATTAGTGCTCCCAGTAATATTAATCCCCCTATTAGCGCCCTCCAGAATTAATAATGCCCCCATTAGCATCCCCCAGAATTAATAGTGCCCCCATTAGTACCCCTCGGTTATATTAATACTTCAATTAATGCCTCCCAGAAGTAATAATGCCCCCATTAACGTCCCCCAGACTTAATAGAGGCCCCAAGAATTACTAATGCCTCCATCATTAGACCCCCAGTATAATGCCCCTTTCTCTGCTTGTGCAAAAAAAAAAAAAAAAACTCAAGAATTCAACTCCATTTGATCGCGCTGCTGTGAACACGAGGGTACTACCGCTCCCAGCATGCGGGAGCAGGCGAACCACATAAACATTTTTCGTGGCCCTGTATGGCGGCGGTGACAGAGTGACTGACTTAGTATGCGGTAGCTGGTGAAGCACCCAAAAATTTAGCCCGACACAGCATGGCGGTTACACCACCAATGACTTTGTCCGACTGAGAATGCAGTGAAATGGCTTTTGTTGAGCCGCCAAAAATTTTTTTCTTTTCGGAGTACATCAAGTCTACCCTCAGCCAAAAAAATTTTTTTTTTAAATGTCGGTACTTGCGCCTCCTGAAAAATTGTTTTGGACTGTCTGTTTGACGCTCCTGAAACATTGTTTTACAGTGTCTGTAGTTGACACTGCAGAAAAATTGTTTGGAGAGAGGGCCTGTAGGTGGCCCCCGGAAAAATTGTTTAGAGAGAGGGCCTGTAGGTGGACCTCCGGCAAAATTGTTTAGATAGAGGGCCTGTAGGTGGCCCTCCGGAAAAATTGTTTAGAGAGAGGGCCTGTAGGTGGCCCTCCGGAAAAATTGTTTAGAGAGAGGGCCTGTAGGTGGACCTCCGGGGAGAGAGGGCCTGTAGGTGGACCTCCGGAAAAATTGTTTGGAAAGAGGGCCTGTAGGTGGACCTCCGGAAAATTTTTTTAGAGAGAGGGCCTGTAGGTGGACCTCCGGAAAAATTGTTTGGAGAGAGGGCCTGTAGGTGGACCTCCGGAAAAATTGTTTAGAGAGAAGGCCTGTAGGTGGACCTCCAGAAAAATTATTTTGAGAGAGGGCCTGTCAGTGGACCTCCGGAAAAATTGTTTGAAGAGAGGGCCTGTAGGGGGCCCTCCTGAAAAATTGTGGTAAAAGAGTGCCAGTTGGACCTCTAAAAAAATGGCGTTTTTTTGGTCAGCGTTAGGCAAAGACGACAAGGAGGAGGAGGAGGAGTAGGAGGAGTAGAGAAGAGGAATCGGATACATAAGTAATGTAAATCTTTAGCTGCTTTCCCCCAGAGGAGATATGAATTCCGGTGAAATCCAGGCTTTGTTCATTTTAATAAGCGTCAGCCTGTCAGCGCGGTCAGTTGACAGGCGTGTACGCTTATCGGTAATGATGCCACCAGCTGCACTGAATACCCGCTCTGACGACACGCTAGCGGCAGGGCAGGCCAGGACCTCCAAGGTGTACAGCGCCAGTTCAGGCCACGTGTCCAGCTTTGAAACCCAGTAGTTGCAAGGAGCAGAGTGATCGCTACGGACGTTGGTATGGTCAGCTAGGTACTCCCTCACCATCTTTCTGTACAGCTCCCCCCTACTCTGCCTAGACTGGGGACAGGTGACAGTGTCTTGCTGGGGTGACATAAAACTGGCAAAGGCCTTGGAGAGCGTTCCCCTGCCAGTGCTGGACAAGCTGCCTGCTCGCCTCCTCTACCCCGCTACTTGGCCCACAGAACCATGCCATCTGCCGCTAGCGGCGTCAGATGGGAAGGATTGTTTCAGCTTGTGCACCAGGGCCTGTTGATATTGATTCACTCTCATACTCCTTTCCTCTACAGGGATGAGAGTGGAAAGGTTCTGCTTGTACCGTGGGTCCAGGAGAGTGAACACCCAGTAATCGGTGTTTGAAAAAATGCTTCTAAGGCAAGGGTCACGGGATAGGCAGCCTAACATGTAGTCTGCCATGTGCGCCAGAGTCCCAACATGCAAGAATTCCCTCTCCTCACTGGCCTGACTCTCCATTTCCTCCTCCTCCTCCTCCAAGTCCTCCTCTTGAGCCCATACACGCTCAAGAGTTAAGGACTGAGCACTGGTACCCTCTTCTGTCTCGCCGACATTCTCCTCCTCTTCCTCCTCATCCCCCTCCTCCGATACGCGCTGAGAAACAGACCGGAGGGTGCTCTGGTTATCAAGCGATGTATCTTCCTCCACCATCTCTTGTGACAAGCGCAAAGCATCTTACTTCATGGTGAGCAGTGAGTTTTTCAACAGGCAAAGCAGGGGGATGGTGAGGCTGATAATGGCGGCATCGCCGCTGACCATCTGTGTTGACTCCTCAAAGTTGCTCAACACCTGACAGATATCAGACATCCACGTCCACTCCTCATTGTAGACTTGAGGAATCTGAGTGACCTGACTACCAGTTCTGGTGGAAGTTGACATCTGGCAGTCTACAATCGCTCTGCGCTGCTGGTAAACTCTGGATAACATGTTTAATGTCGAATTCCATCTTGTGGGCACGTCGCACAACAGTCGGTGAGCGGGCAGTTGTAGGCGGCGCTGCGCTGCCCTGAGAGTGCCAGCATCTGTGGTCGACTTGCAGAAATGCGCACAGATGCGGCACACCTTGGTGAGCAAATCAGACAGATTGGGGTATGTCTTGAGGAACCGCTGAACTATTAGATTGAACACGTGGGCCAGGCATGGCACGTGTCAGTCTGCCGAGTTGCAGAGCCGCCACCAGGTTACGCCCGTTGTCACACACAACCATGCCTGGCTTGAGGTTCAGCGGTGCCTGCCACAGATCGGTCTGCGCCGTGATGCCCTGTAACAGCTCTTGGGCGGTGTGCCTTTTGTCACCTAAGCTCAGCAGTTTGAGCACCGCCTGCTGGCGCTTACCCACGGCACTGCTGCTGCGCCTAGAGCTACCGACTGAAGCCGCCGTGCCCACGGATGGTAATTCGGAGGAGGAGGTGGAGGAGGGGTCGGAGGAGGAGGCATAGTACGTCTGAGAGACCGTGACCGAGGTAGGCCCCAGGGTCAGACTCGGTCCCAGCCTCCACCAAGTTAACCCAATGTGCCGTCAGTGATATATAGTGTCCCTCCCCGGCAGCACTTGTCCACGTGTCCGTGGTTAGGTGGACCTTCTCAGAAACAGCGTTGGTCAGGGCAAGGATGATGTTCTGTGACACGTGCTGGTGTAGGGATGGGACGGCACATCGGGAAAAATAGTGGCGGCTGGGGACCGAATACCGAGGGGCAGCCACCGCCATGAGATTGCAAAAGGCCTCGGTCTCTACCAGCCTATAGGGCAGCATCTCCAGGCTCAGCAATTTGGAGATGTGGACGTTGAGGGCTTGGGCATGTGGGTGGGTGTAACTGTATTTCCTCTTGCGCTCCAGCGTCTGCTGTAAAGACAGCTGAACGCTGTGCTGGGACACATTGGTGGACGCTGTGGAGGATCGTGGAGGCGAAGGTGTGGTTTTCCGGCGGGAGGCGCTCGTGCCGGGGTCCTGGGCAGGGGGTTGACTAGCAGAGGCAGCGAGTGACACAGGGGAAGGAGCAGTGGTGGGACCCGCAGGAGGTGAACGGCCTTGGTTCCATTGAGTGGGGTGTTTAGCACTCATATGCCTGTGCATGCTGGTGGTGGTTAGGTTAGTAGTGGTGGCACCCCTGCTGATCCTGGTGTGGCGCAGGTTGCACACCACAGTCCGTCGGTCATCCTCACTTTCTTTAAAGAACCTCCAGACTTGCGAACATCTAGGCCTGCTGATGCACCAGCTCTGGCCCTGCTTCTCTCTCTGGCCACACCTCTGCCTCTTCCAACCTGTTTTGGTGCAGCACTCGCCTCCGCCTCAGAAGCACTGCCTTCACTCGGCTTATCAACCCAGCTTGGGTCAGTCACCTCGTCATCCTCCGATTCCTCAGTCTGCTCCCCCCTCGGACTTCCTGCCCTGACAACAACTTCACCACTGTCTGACAACCGTGTCTCCTCATCGTCCGACACCTCTTTACACACATCTTCCACTAAGTCAACATTGTCATCATCATCATCACCCACAGACTGCGACAGTTGGAAAACTTGGGCATCGGGAAAGAGGTCAGCAGCAACCTGAGAAGTGGTTTGTGACTCTGGGAAGGGTCCAGAAAACAGTTCCTGAGAGTATGCTGGATCGCATTCCAAATTTTCCTGGGAGTGGGCAGACTGGGGGGAAGGAGGTTGAGGAGCCAGAGGAGTGCTCCCTTGGGTAACGTGGGTGGACTGAGTGGAAGACTGACTGGTGGACAAATTACTTGAAGCATTGTCCGCAATCCACGACATCAGCTGTTCGCACTGTTGTGGTTACAACAGTCCTCTACCACGTGTCCCTGTAAGTTGAGACATGAAGCTAGGGAGTGTAGCTCTGCGGCATTCCCCTGCTCCCTCATCAGCAGGTACTGTCTCACCCTGCCCAGGACCCAGGACCTCTGCCCCCTGCAGTAATTGAATGCCCACGCCCACGACCAAGCGCTCGTCGACCCTTAGCCCTGGGGTTCAACATTTTTTGTATATAAGTGTATTATATATATATATATAAAAAAAAAATTGGGCCTGCTGTACTGAAACCCACAAACTTGTTCAATCTGAACAAGAAAATATATAGGTGGATAAGTTAGAGCAAAATTACGTATGTTATTACGTACCGTGCAGTATGGAGCAATTACACTGAAACTATTGGATTAGGCAGACTTGTTCTGCTTAATTGCAACCCAGACAAATGTCGCACAGAGATTTTTGTAATGTAGCTGTATCAGTGAGAGCAAAAGACCTTTTTTAATGACGTGACGTACAGAATGGGTCACCTGGACAGAAAATACTGATTGTGGTGACTGGACAGCTGAACTGTGACACACAGAATGGTTCCACACAGCTGTATGAAATGGATTTGTATCACTGAGATAAAACAACAAAAAAACTATTTTTTATATATATATTTTTTTTTAATATTTTTTTTTTATATATATATATTTTTTTAACGTGACGTGCAGAAACTATCAGAGAGCAAACTCAGCCCCTGCTGACTGTGGATATTTTGACTACAACCCAGACAAATGTCGCACAGAGATTTTTGTAATGTAGCTGTATCAGTGAGAGCAAAAGACCTTTTTTAATGACGTGACGTACAGAATGTGTCATCTGGACAGAAAATACGGATTGTGGTTTGTATATAGGTGGATAAGTTAGAGCAAAATTACGTATGTTATTACGTACTGTGCAGTATAGAGCAATTACACTGAAACTATTAGATTAGGCAGACTTGTTCTGCTTAATTGCAACCCAGACAAATGTCGCACAGAGATTTTTGTAATGTAGCTGTCTCAGTGAGAGCAAAAGACCTTTTTTAATGACGTGACGTACAGAATGGGTCACCTGGACAGAAAATACGGATTGTGGTGACTGAACAGCTGAACTGTGACACACAGAATGGTTCCACACAACTGTATGAAATGGATTTGTATCACTGAGATAAAACAATAAAAAACTATTTTTTTATATATATATTTTTTTAAATATTTTTTATATATATATTTTTTTTTAACGTGACGTGCAGAAACTATCAGAGAGCAAACTCAGCCCCTGCTGACTGTGGCTATTTTGACTGCAACCCAGACAAATGTCGCACAGAGATTTTTCTAATGTAGCTGTATCAGTGAAGCAAAAGACCGTATTTGATTACGTGACATACAGTATGGGTCACCTGGACAGAAAATACGGATTGTGGTTTGTGGTGACTGGACAGCTGAACTGTGACACACAGAATGGTTCCACACTGCTGTATGAAATGGATTTGTATCACTGAGTTAAAACAACTCAGTCCAGCCAGGAGACAAAAAAAAATGTCTTGTAGCCCTTAGAAGGGCTGTTGGGTTCTTTTCAGATCACTCCTGCCTAACAGAGAACTAAATCCAGGCCCTAACACTCTCCCTGAAACGCAGCAGCTCTGTCCCTAACGACATCCAGACAGCATCTGAGCCGAGCACCGTGGGCAGTCTCTAGTACATTCCAGGGTCACCTGATCAGGCCAGCCAACCCCTGCTATCGACATGTAAGGGCCTCACGTGATGCTGGGTGTACCGCAGAGTCTCCTGGCTTGTGATTGGCTGAGTTTATAGGCGCCAAAAATTCAAAATGCGGAAGATGCCATTTCCTCGAGCATGGCGAGATACTCGTCCGAGCAGCGAGCACTTACGAGTACCGTTATACTCGAACGAGCACCATGCTCGGACATCTCTAATCAGTATCCCTTAGATATTCTGATTTACAAGCAATGCTTCCCCTAGACACTCCCGTTTTCTTTACAGGGGTTATCCAGGGGAATAATTTTATTTAAAGCACACTTCCCTCAAAAGTTTTCTTTTATCACATACAGTGCCTTACGAAAGTATTCGGCCCCATGGAACTTTTCAACCTTTTGCCACATTTCAAGCTTCAAACAAAAAGATATAACATTTTACATTTGTGGTGAAGAATCAACAAGTGGGTCACAATTGTGAAGTGTAACGAAATTTATTGGATCATTTAAACTTTTTTTGTAATAATAAAACTGAAAAGTGGGGCGTGCAAAATTGTTCGGCCCATTTACTTTCAGTTCAGAAAACTCACTTCAGAAGTTCATTGAGGATCTCTGAATGATCCAATGTTGTCCTAAATGACTGATGAAGATAAATAGAATCCATCTGTGTGTAATCAAGTCTCCGTATAAATGCACCTGCTCTGTGATAGTCTCAGGGTTCTGTTTAAAGTACAGAGAGCATCATGAAGACCAAGGAACACACCAGGCAGGTCCGTGATACTGTTGTGGAGAAGTTTAAAGCCGGATTTGGATACCAAAAGATTTCCCAAGCTTTAAACATCCCAAGGAGCACTGTGCAAGCGATCATATTTAAATGGAAGGAGTATCAGACCACTGCAACTATACCAAGACCTGGATGTCCCTCTAAACTTTCATCTCAAACAAGGGGAAGACTGATCCGAGATGCAGCCAAGAGGCCCATGATCACTCTGGATGAACTGCAGAGATCTACAGCTGAGGTGGGAGAGTCTGTCCATAGGACAACAATCAGTCGCACACTTCACAAATCTGGCCTTTATGGAAGAGTGGCAAGAAGAAAGCCATTTCTCAAAGATATCCATAAAAAGTCTTGTTTACAGTTTGCCACAGGCCACCTGGGAGACACACCAAACATGTGGAAGAAGGTGCTCTGGTCAGATGAAACCAAAATCCAACTTTTTGGAAACAATGCAAAACGATATGTTTGACGTAAAAGCAACACAGCTCATCACCCTGAACACACCATCCCCACTGTCAAACATGGTGGTGGCAGCATCATGATTTGGGCCTGCTTTTCATCAGCAGGGACAGGGAAGATGGTTAAAATTGATGGCAAGATGGATGGAGCCAAATGCAGGACCATTCTGGATGAAAACCTGTTGGAGTCTGCAAAAGACCTGAGACTAGGACGGAGATTTATCTTCCAACAAGACAATGATCCCAAACATAAAGCAAAATCTACAATGGAACGGTTCAAAAATAAACGTATCCAGGTCTTAGAATGGCCAAGTCAAAGTCCAGACCTGAATCCAATTGAGAATATGTGGAAAGAGCTGAAAACTGCTGTTCACAAACGCTCTCCATCCAACCTCAAAGAGCTTGAGTTGTTTTGCAAGGAAGAATGGGCAAGAATTTCAGTCTCTAGATGTGCAAAACTGATAGAGACGTACCCCAAGCGACTTGCAGCTGCAATCGCAGCAAAAGGTGGCGCAACAAAGTAATAACCCTTTCAGTCCCGGGTTTTTTTTTTTCGGTTTTGCGTTTTCGTTTTGCGCTCCCTGCCTTCAAACAGCCATAACAGTTTTATTTTTCTGTTCACATAGCTGTATGAGGGCTTGTTTTTTGCGGGACAAGTTGTACTTTCCAACGCCACCATTTAATATTGCATATGGTGTAGTGGGGAAAATTCCGGGTGAAATTGCAAAACAAACGCTATTCCGCTACAGTTCTACGGATTTTTTATTTACAGCGTTCGATGTTCATTAAAACTGACCAGTTACTTTCATTCTACTGGTCAATACGAATCCGGCGATACCTAATATGTATAGTTTTTCCTGCGTTTTGATAGTGATAAAATAATTATAAAGTTGGACTTTTTTTTTTCTTTTGTCATATCTTGACCCCTATAACTTTTTGGTATTTATGTGTACGGGGCTGTATGGGGGCTCATTTTTTGCGGGGTGATGTGAAATTTTTATTGATACCATTCTGGGGTGTGTATGACTTTTTGATCACTTTTTATTTAATTTTTTTTAGAAAAAAAAGCGTCAAAATCAGCGAATCGCCATTTTGACGCTTTTTTCTGCCACACAATTCGCCGTATTGGAATTTTTTTTTATATTTTAAAAGTACGGACGTTTTTGGTCACGGTGATACCCATGATGTCTATATTTATTGTTATTTAGGTATTTATTTTTTAATTATACAGAAAGGGGGGTGATTTAAACTTTCTATTAAACTTTTTTTATATATTTTTTAACATTTTTTTTATTTTTTGTGATTATTTTAAAGCTCAAATATGAGCAAATAGATTGTGTTTTTTATTTTTTCTTTATGAACAATCAGGGGTTTTTAATTATTGAATTAAAAACCTAATTTGCTCATTTCTTATCCTGGCCTATCCAGAATAAGTATTGCACTTTGAAAGCTGTAAACCTCATCAGCGAGGTTTACAGCTTTCAGATCGTGTACAGACACCCCATTTGACCACACGGAAGCTAACGCTTCCGGGTTTTTGCGCTACTAGATACCGTGATCTCATGTGATCACGGCATCTAATGGCTGAAGAGGAAACCGCCAATGGCGGTAAGTACCCGCAAGTCTCTGCTGTTAGAAACAGCAAAGACTTGCCGGCCATGACGTCCGCCGCACGTGCGAGCAGGAGTCATGTGTCCGCATCGCCCCAGCATCGTACATGTATCGAAAGGGTTAATGTAAGGGGCCGAATAATTTTGCACACCCCACTTTTCAGTTTTATTATTACAAAAAAAGTTTAAATGATCCAATAAATTTCGTTCCACTTCACAATTGTGACCCACTTGTTGTTGATTCTTCACCAAAAGTTTAAAATGTTATATCTTTTTGTTTGAAGCCTGAAATGTGGCAAAACGTTGAAAAGTTCCAGGGGGCCGAATACTTCCACAAGGCACTGTATGAACTGCCTATATGTGTATATTCTATGTAACTTTTAATGAAAAAAAAAGATGGACAGTTTTCTGGATATCATTTTTTGAAGTTACTCCATGTATTATACTTTTGGTTCTAACTCTATAACTTCCTCTTTGTTTGTTTGGGCTTTTTGCACAGTAAATTGCCTTGCAGTGAACATCAATGCACCAGAGAGACCCCCCCCTGTAGTGACAAAAATTACACTAATCAACGCAATGCTCTTTGTGGACATCTCTATCAAGAGACAGAGATGTCATTTTGTTATTCCAATTCTACACCTACCATTATAGTGACAGTTACCTTTCAAATAATGTGTCCTCACCTAACAGCATCAGTAAACTGACCATGGGATCCCTATCTACATTGGCAGCACAGTAGACAGGAACACACCGACAGTGCGCCCTAACTGGAACCCTGTCTACTTGTACAGCAAGGCCTAGACAGCAAGTCTGCAACTGGCCACCGTTCCCTACTCTACTAGTTTCAGGACTGACTGAAACGCAAAGAAACTACACAAAGACGAAGTCCTACAGAAATGAGTTGGAACCGGGTGGACAATGCAGTACCAAATCAGTCAACTGAGGGTAGTAAGAACAGCCAAAGCCAGAACCAGACGGGAAACACAGTATCAAATCACGAGAGAGGAGTCAAAGGGAAGCCGAGGTCAATCCAAACGCACACAGGACAGAACTGGGAGCGTAGCGAACCAGGAAGGGGTTTAAATAGAGGATCGAGTCCCAGGATCAGAACTTGCTAGGGTAGTCAGAACACATTCCATTAGTCAGAACACAGCACACAGGAGAGCTCAGCTGAGCAATCAACCTACTGCCAATTTCCTGCAGCACATGCTGCTGTGGGGTAAAACAGAGCATTGCATCCTGTCGATAAGGAAGCTGTCACATCACCAGTGGGTGTGGCTTCACAGCGCGGCTTTTCTTGCGCTGAAGATCTCAGCGCTGGGCCCGGAAAGGTAAGCTTGTGACATATTTATTTATTTTACTCACTTGTATAACGTCCTAATTTGCACCGCTTTACAGACATTAGCATCATGCTGCCCCTAACTGGAGTACCCGGAGGAAACCTACACAAACATGGAGAAAATGTACAAACTCCATGCAGATGTTGTCTTTGGTTGGAATCGAACCTAGCGTTGCAAGGCACCAGTACTAATCACTGAGCCACCTATCTATCTATAAAAGAGGTCTTATCATTTGTGCTGACTGCTACAGAAGGACAATGATGAAACGACATATAAACAGCCAAACATTCTGTTTTCTATGAATATTGAGTAGAGATGAGCGAATCATGCAAAATTTTATTCGCCGAACTTTTCCTAAGATTCGTATATTCGATGAATAGATTCGTTGAATCTGCATACAAACTATACGTAATTATATGGCTTTTAGCGAACATTCGCGCACTAATAACGAACGTTCAGGTAAAAAGGTACGCAACCTCTTTGAACACGTACGCATAAGCATACAAAGTGCGTACGAATATGACGGGCTTTGCTGCAGAGGAATGGTGGAGCAGGAGGAATGCTCTGAGTCTGACCCCTGGCTTCTTATGGATACTGTATCAGCAGATGACAGCAGATCATCCGGCTGAGACTGAGATGAGCGTGCCATCCACTCCACTACCTCATCCATTTCTCCTCCACTATAATTTTGCTTGGTCACTGCTGCCCTGTGCCACCTTCTCCTTTTTTTTAAAGCTCAAAGTCTGGCTGGAAATGGACCCCTTTTGCTTATCCATTCCAGACATTTTTCACTTCACTCTGTGGCCCTGCAGCTGGTCTTTGTCCCTGTATCTCCCTGTCTCTCCCTATCTCTCCCTGTCTCTCTCTCCCTGCCTGATTAATTACTAGCCCTGAACAGGCCCTGCAGTATCCCTGATATGTGTAATATGGATTCCCAGAGCAATTACACCCCAATTTTCACAAAACAGGTCTCAGAGTCTCAGAACTTCACACACAGTGCTTCTGCTCATCTCAGCAGTCGCAGCAGAAGTGATGCGTCACTGGCTTACCGAGCCTGAGCCAATCAGAGCAAGCCCTGCCCACTAGGTCAGGGGACTGCTTTCTTCCCAGGCTTTTGCACACGATAAACAGTAAAATTTCGCTAATGAATTGAATTCGTACGCAACAATAACTTCGTACGTAGCAATAGCGTATAATTTATAGGACAAACTACTTAGCGAATGCACACAAAGCCAAAGCGAATCACCTAATATTCGGATTTGCTTCACAGCTAAAAATTTTCAAGATTCGATACGAATCGGCGAATAGATTCGCTCATCTCTAATATTGAGTTAATACCCCTTTTGGATGGAAATGTCCCTTAACAAATGGGCAGAATAGGTTAAATATTTAAAAAAATAATCAGTACTCACCTTTACCAGACCCTCCAGTGATTGGCTCAATGGGCAGTCCAAGCCATTTCCTCTGTGTTTACACCCTGGAGCAGGAAGTGATGAGCACTAGGCAATGGAGCAACAAAAGCAGTAGAAAATCAGTGAGGTGAGTAATGATTCTTGTCTCATTTTTTAACACATTCCACCCCCTTTTTAAATAAAATTATTCTCCTGGAAAAACAATCTTTAAAACAGGAAAAAATGCAACATGGGGCTATCAATGCAGACTGAAGCCTGTAATTAGTGCTTAAAGGAGTTGTCCCATGAAAAATACATTTTTAAAACCAGCTCCTGGATCTGATTACTTTTATAATTGCGTGTAATTAAAAAATGTACTATTGCTACTGAGTTATTCAATAAATCTGTATAGCACCGCCTGCTGTTTGTTCTTTTTTCTAATTTCTCTGTCCACCTCAGTGACCTGTTGAAAAAGGCATTAGCCGAAACGCGTCCAAGTGGACCCTGTATAAAACTTCTTTATGAAATAAAATCAAAGCATTGAAGAAAGAAAAACGTTGGGATTCTCTTCTGTACCTCAGTGACGTGGACACACAAGCTATGTGGAGATGAACGAATCATCCAAAATTTGCTTTGCCGAATATTCGTCAAAGTTTTCACAAGATTCGAACGAATACGAATCTATTTGATGAAGCTGCGTACAAATTATACGTTATTATGTGGTGTTTTGCGAACATTTGCACACGAATAACGAACGTACACTTGTTAAAGGTACGCAACTTATGTGAACACGTACGCATGAGCATACAAAAGTGCGTACGAATCCTTAGCGTACTATTGTTTTTTTCCAGTTCTGAGGGGGGCGTATCTACACTTTCCCGCTCTTGCGGGGGCAGAACGCCATTTTCCCGCCGTACCCAGAATGCGTAAATTTACTTACATTTCATACGTATCTTACGTATAGTAAGCGGTCAAATTTTTGCGTACGTTTATGAATAATACGAAGCGAATCCGACAAAATTCGGATTAGCTTCGGAAAAGAAAATTTACAAGATTCCATACGAATCTACGAAGCGGTGATTAGATTCGCTCATCTCTAATGCTATGTTCCGTCTTTAAAGTACATCTCCCCCCTGGGAAAGGACATGCCCACTGAGCTGTCACCTTCATAATAAATCTAGGAGAGTAATTGGAACAATTAATGGGGAGATCTCTGGATCCATGTGAGGTACAGGGCTGGTTCTAGCTTTGTTAGAAAGAGATTTTCATCTACTATATGAAGTCTGATTTTCATTTTTTACATTAATCGGGGGCAGGGGCGTTGCTAGGGTCTCAAAAGATGAGGGTCCCAAGCTCCAATGAATCTGGCCCAGTTCTCTAAGTCGCCCGCCCCCCCCCCCAAATTTGATGTACTCGCTATACAGCACCACATACCTCTCACATCCAGGGCCTCCCAGGTGACGTCTCCTCTGATGTAGATCTTCTATGTCATCATCTTCTCCATTCGGTCCAGACAACTTCTCTCAGCCGCCTCGTCTCTGCAGAGTGTGACCCACGGACATCTTAGCTTCCTCACATTTCATCATCCCCCAACCTGGAGTCCCAACTATGTTATCCTGCTGCTCGCTGTGCTCCCCAATACCCCAAATACTATCCTGAAGAAATATCAGTGCCCCCCCATAGTAATAGTGCTTCTCATAGTACTATGAGACTACATAGTAGTCGAATTGTAATTCCCTTCTAAAATGCCCTCAGTAATACTGCCCCCAACATTGATAATGCTCCGCAAGAGTGCCTCCATTAGTAGAAGAGCCCTCCAGTATTAATAATACCCTCACAGAGCTCCCAGAAGAAACAAGGCCCCCTATTGTCCCCCAGTGGTAATAAAGCTGTCTATATACCCTCAGCAGTAATAAGGCCCCCATAGTGCTTAGTAGAAATAAGGCGGATCTTTAAGTCCCTCCTATAGAGACCCCAGTAGTAATAAGAACAAATATAATACCCCTACAGTGCTCCCAGTATTTATACTACCCCTTACTGTTCTAATGCTTTCCCTGCAGTGCCCCCAGTATTTATAATGCCCCCTATAGTTATATTCCTCCACCCACCATACAGTCCCATGTAAATAACATCACACCATCTCTCCAGCCCCCTCTAAAATACAAATCAAAAGAAAAACACAGAGACACCATCATGTGTCTCAACAACAGTCAAACTAGCCAGGCCTTTCTCCATACTCCGTATGGAGTAGGAATCTGGCTAGTGGGAGCAATGCCTAGTAAAAGATTATTTAAGAAAAGATGATTGACCTCAGGGAGATCAACCATCACCACCACAGAGACACCATCACGAGTCTCAACGTTGGTGAATCTAAAACAAGGTGTCCTGGGAAAAGCAATATGCAAATCAAAAGAAAACCACGGAGACACCATCACGTGTCTCAACGACGGTCAAACTAGCCAGGCCTTTTCTTAAATAATCTTTTACTAGCCAGATTCCTACTCCACACTGATGAGGGGGCAAATACCCCGAAACAGCTGTCTGTGGATGGATACCATGCTTTGGCATAGGTGGTTTCCTTTTGGAGACTGCCCTTCCCTTGGTTGTTCCTTCCTGGTAAAAGGCCTGGCTAGTTTGACCGTCGTTGAGACATGGGATGGTGTCTCCGTGGTTTTCTTTTGATTGGCATATTGCTTTTCCCAGGGAGCCTTGTTTTAGATCCACCAACGTTGAGACTCGTGATGGTGGTTGATCTCCCTGAGGTCAATCATCTTTTCTTAAATAATCCTCTAAAATACAGTTCTATGTAAATAACATCACTCCCCTGCCTTCCGCCCCTCCAACATACAGTCCCATGTAAATAACACTATTTCCCTCCCTCCCCATAGAGTCCCATGTAATTAACATCACACTATCTCTCCAGCCCCCTCCAATATACAGTCCCATGTAAATAACATCCCTCTCTATCTACAGCTCCCTCCAAAATACAGTCCTATGTAAATAACATCACCTCCTCCCTAGCCGCCTTCAACTTACAGTCACAAATAAATAAAATCCCCCCTCCCCAGCCACCTCCAACATGCAATCCGATGTAAACATCACCCCAACCTTTAGTCCTATGTTAATAACATCACCCCCCCACCACCAGTCACCTCCAACATACCGTCCCATGTAAATAACATCACCCTGCCCCAGCCCCCTCCAACATTCAGTCCCATGTAAACAACATGACCCCCAAACACAGCCACCTCCAACACAGTCCCATGATAACATCCATCCCTTCAGCCCTAACATACAGTCCAGTTAAATAACCACAACTCCCAGCATCCCTGGGAAACGCTTCAAAAAGCATGGGTGACATTACCCCTTGACTGGAATCACAGACACAGAGTTTAGTGTAGTTTTGTGAGCAAAAGCCAGGAGTAGATCCAAAAGAAAGAAATGTATAAAAGAAAAACTAATGTGTCTCCTTTTTTTTCTACATGGCGTTTTGCTATATTCACAACTTTGATCAGGACCAGTTTGGCAGATTTTCTACAATTAGCTGATGTGTTTACAAAAATATTTTTAATACCCCATATATCCCCACAATGTGATAAAACTCCACAAAATCAGGGACAGGTCATACTTTGGTCTGCAAAAATAATGTAGAATGCCAAACAAATGAGCTACTAAATAAAAAGCAGGGTAGAAAAAGTTGACAAAGGTTATATATAGTAACAGCCTAGTAACAGCAGTAAGGGGCTAATCTGCCAATTCATAAATTACTTAAACTGTGGATTGCACTGGACTAAATATGGTTCTCCACTGAAAAAAGGTTAATAGATTCACTTACCCTCCTCAGACATCACCACAGCTTCTTCTCTTCTTCACTGCCATCCTCTCCTCCAGTGGTCACATGGTGGTGACATCATCGCAGGTCCTGTTAAGCTACTACATATAGAGCTGATAACATGACCTGTGATGTCACCACAGGTCCTTCAGATCTTCCAGTGCATTAGATTCACTGCCCGCAATACAGTTGTATCTAGCAGGCAGGCGGGACATTCTTGGCCTGGGACAAAACATCAGGGGCCCAGGCCCTGAATGTTTTAACCTAGCAACGCCCCTGATCAGAGGATAACACCTTTAATACTGATTTGAAGGAGATAATTATGAATTTAATTTCAGACTAACAATTGTGTTGAATGTGGATCACTTTATAGATATTTGTTTTCATATTCATAATATGGAGTAATTTTCCTATTGAGCAATACAAACTACTCTACTGGGCTTGCTGCACTAAATTGGCTTCTGAATAAGTGGAGTTTAAAGAACCGGAGTTTCTTTAGAGCAAGAAACTAAGGTTTGATAGATTTTCCTTGTGTATTCTTGGCTTGATTCTAGCAAGTTCTCCAACTACAGCAGACAGGGACTAAATCTTAACTCGTATTTACTGTTTTCCTTCCTTCTTTTCTGTATATCCCCATTTAAACATGCGCTCCATGGACAATGCCACTAAGTGTGTGTCCTGTGCAATTTATGGTGTGCCTTGAAGAGCCATTCGAGGGCGAATACATTTGCACTAGATGCAAGCATGTTTCATATTTGGAAGCCCAGATCTTGGGTCTAAATAGGCAACTTGAAATACTTAGGAGAATTGCAAACCTGGAGAGAGGATTAGCATACCTCCCAACTTTTGAAAATTGCAAAGAGGGACAATGTGTATGGCGCGCATCACGGCAGTTTCTTTCATACTAGGCCACACCTCTAACTCCGCCCAAAGCATAATTACTGGAACCCCTGTGGCAATTTTTTTCTTGTGCATCATTGTCCATATAAATATTAGCACATAAATCATCAGATTATAGATATTTTAAGGTCCCAATTGCACCAAATAATGAAGTTCTGGTCTAATTTATAGGTATAGACATTTTAGTAAGGAGCAATTTAGTAAATTTATTAATGCACATTTATACATTAATCCTCCAGGTCAAAAAGAGGGACATTTAAGGAGAAAAGAGGGACAGAGGGACATGGGTCAAAAAGAGGGACTGTCCCTCCAAAAGAGGGACACTTGGGAGGTATGGATTAGACCTCACTGTGCCTCACTGACTGGGGTCAGTAAAATGGAGGTAGGAGGAGGAGGGCAAGATCTGGACTATCAGGTCAGCAGTTGGGTTAATGTAGTAAGAAGGGGTAGAGGAAAAAGTGCCAGGGAGGCTAGTCCTGAGCTGGAATGCCCTAGGAAATATGCATGTTTGGCTGATATTAGGGATGAAAAGCCCAGGGCCACCAACACTGCAGCATGGCGTTTCTCCTAGGAACAAGGAAAATGATCACTGCAGGAAGGATGGGAAAAGGAGAAAAGGAGGTCAGCAAAGGACAAACAGATGCTGGTGGTACGGGACTACGGGTGGTACGGTATTATTAGGTGGACAGACAGGGTCATCTGTCGCTGAGACTGTGAATGCCGAACAGTGTGTTGTCTCCCGGGTGCTTGGGTTCGGCATATTGCGGATCAGATTGACAGATGGCTGGGGAAGATCTGGCGGTCATGGTACACATTGGCACCAATGACAAAGTCAGGGGGAGATGGATTTAAGGTCCTTAAAAATGATTCTACGTAACCAGGAGAGAAGCTCAAGTCCAGGACCTCCAAGGTAGTGTTTTCATAAATACTACCAGTGCCATGAGCATTTCCAGAGAGACAACGGGAGCTTAGGGAGTTAAATAAGTGGCTCAGAAGCTGGTGCAGGAAGGAAGGGTTTGGGTATATGGAGAATTGGGCTGACTTCTTTGTCGGTTACAGGCTCTACAGTCGGGATGGACTATACCTGAATGGGGAGGGTGCAACTGCTCTGGGGGAAAAAATGATTAGATGGCTGGGGGGAGGGTGGGAGTCATACTAATAAGGGGGTAGATAGTGTAGATAAAGAGTGGGATATAGAAGGGGACAGTGGGGGTTTAGTGGGAGCTGGGGTTAGTGAGGAAAGTAGGGAGAAGACTGGGCAGAACTGTACACCAATAAAAATAGAGCTGCTGGTAACAAGAACCTGTTACATAGAAACATCAACCAAGGTAACCAAAAAATCATGGATATTCACTTTACAGGTAAGAGTAATTTAAAATGTATTTTCAAAAATGCCAGAAGTCTCCCTAGCAAAATTGGGGAGCAGGAGGCTATGGTACTAGAAGAACACATAGATGTTGTTGGTGTCAGTGGCATAGCTATCAGGGAAGCAGCTCCTTCGGGCGCCCGAGCTCAGAAGGGGCCCGGGCCCCTGTCAGAGCACCTCCTGCAACAGAGACCTCACATCAGTGACATTGCTCCGCCTTTCCCCCTCCTCAGCTCTGGTGATAGACCGTGACCAGCATCAGGACAGTCTAACATAGCTGGGGCTAACATACCTCCGCCACTTTTCCGACCCACAATTCCTGCAGCCAGAAACTTCCATGTCCATGCCCAGCCACCCAAATATAAATTACAATTATTGTAACTGTATATTGTGTGTATGTATATATATATATATATATATATATATATATATATATATAGTAAGTCCAAAGCAGCACAGCAAGGGAGATATATATAAGTTCAACAGCAGCACAGCAAGGGATTAGGCCTCTTTCACACTAGCGGCAGTCCGGATCCGGCAGGTGAAGGGTGCCGTCGGATCTGGACTGCTGCAGGGACATGTGTGGGGCCGGAACCGCGTTCCGGCCCCACACATGTCACACAGTACCATATACAGACATACAGTATACAGTCAATGGAGACGGATCCGTTTGGTGTGACCAACATGGTAAACGGATCCGCCCTCAATTGACTTTCAATGGAGTTCAGGACGGATCCGTCACCAGACAGACAGACAGACACATACACATACATACTTACATACTCCAGACAGGTAGGCCGCATGTCTGCTGGGCGCTGTAGGGAATCGTCATAGCGGCGCGCCTCCTGAGCATGAAGACGTGCGGCCTGCCTGCCTGGAGTATGTAAGTATGCATGTGTTTGTGTGTATGTGTCTGTTTGTCTGGTGACGGATCCGTCCTGAACTCCATTGAAAGTCAATGGAGGGCGGATCCGTTTACCATGTTGGTCACACCAAACGGATCCGTCTCCATTGACTTGCATTGGGGGTCATTCCGGGTCAGTCTTGGTGCGGATGCCTGGACCGGAGAGAAAACCGCAGCATGCTGCGGTTTGTTCTCCGGTCTGAAGACGGAACGGAATGCTTTCAGGAGCATTCCGTTGTCTTCAGTTCAGTTTTGTCCCCATTGACAATGAATGGGGACAAAACTGAAGTGTTTTATTCTGGTATTGAGCCCCTATGACGGAACTCAATACCGGAATTTAAAAACGCTAGTGTGAAAGTAGCCTTAGATGGGTGCAAATCCTCCCGGTTCCAGGTAATACACCAGAAAATCCAAAATTCAGATACTGTGTGAAAAAAAGTGAAGTTTATTCACCCAGACGGCAACGTTTTGGCTGGCTCAATGCAGCCTTTTTCAAACATAAACAACATGTGCCAAACCAACATCTTATAAAGTAAAGTGGTGGGAGGTATCAGTGAAAATCACCAATCACATACGATCAGTGTTAATTGACACATCTAAAAAAGCACCAATAAAAAATAAAACACTGTGTTACATCATAGTGCAGGTTTAAACAATAAGTGTAATTACCCCATGTGAACAGGCACAAACGGCATTCATCTTAAAGGGAACCTGTCACCTCCTGTAGCGAAAAAAAACTGTTAGCAGTACCTTAATCTGGTGGCCAGGGTGATGCTAAAGAAGGTCTTCATAAGGAAAAGAGATTCCTGTAAATAGAAGAAATTGATCTTTTAATCGTGGTCAGAACGCTGACTTGACTCGGCTTGAAGTCAAGGGGGCAGCGGCTAGTCAAGCTAACCACTCCCCCTGGTCAACTTGAATGACAGTTGCCGTTGGGCCGGGGATCGCGCAATTCTCGCGCATGCGCGGTGCGCAATTTCTCCCTGCGCGATCCCGGCCCTGGCTCTTCACTTCTGCGGCGCTCTTGTCCCTACAGCGCATGCGCCGCAGAAGCAAGCGAGCGCGCTTGCCAGAGCGCGCCCGCCCGCCGTCCCCGCGCGCTCGCTTGCTTCTGAGGCGCATGCGCTGTAGGGACAAAAGCGCCGCAGAAGTGAAGAGCCGGGGCCGGGATCGCGCAGGGAGAAATTGCGCACCGCGCATGCGCGAGAATTGCGCGATCCCCGGCCCCAACGGCAACTGTCATTCAAGTTGACCAGGGGGAGTGGTTAGCTTGACTAGCCGCTGCCCCCTTGACTTCAAGCCGAGTCAAGTCAGCGTTCTGACCACGATTAAAAGATCAATTTCTTCTATTTACAGGAATCTCTTCTCCTTATGAAGACCTTCTTTAGCGTCACCCTGGCCACCAGATTAAGGTACTGCTAACAGTTTTTTTTCGCTACAGGAGGTGACAGGTTCCCTTTAATACACACTCATATTATAAATATATATAAAAAAGTGAGGCATAAGAAAAAGTGTATTAAAATCCACTGATAAGGTAAAATACACAAACTCACAAGAGCATCAAGACAACGGACGTAAACCCAGCACATACTGAGAATAGTTAGCGTCAGTAAACATTAAGTGCGCGTGTCCAAAAAACACCAGAGGGACTTTGGCAGGTACGCGTGAATCCGGCAGCATCGCGCCGACCCGGCATCACGTCGCATGATCAGTCACCTGACTGGTCACGTGCCCAATGACGCTGGTAAGCGGCATCAAACCCCTTAATATAGTGCTGTATTTTAATTAGTTAGTATGCTCTTTCACCATCAATATGCAGCCGTCACCTGTCGCATGATCAGTCACCTCGTCATGTCCCCGGACATGTTTCTATTCATTGACATATATATGTGTTAATCCTGCTTTGCCTTTTGTTTTTGTCCCTCCTGTCTCCCTGTTCTCTAGCTGCAGTGTTATAACTCCTCCCCTCTCCCTCATCTTAGCAGCCATTTTCATGTTAGAAGAGCATGTAATCTGTATGTTCCTGCTACCCTGGTTCATTATATCCTTTTCACACCGTTGTAACCAGCATTTTTACAAGATTTCTGCACCAAATAAACCTAAATCTTCCTACAGTGCCTCTACAATGGAGTTGACGCTATCTGACAATATGTGACTTGGTGTGAGTACTGGTTCAAGCACAGATACAGTCTATCTATAAACCCCATGCTTACAGCCAGGTTGTTGAGTCAGAATACACCTGACTGGTCACGTGCCCAATGATGCCGGCAAGCGTCATCGAACCCCTTAATATAGTGCTGTATTTTAATTAGTTAGTATGCTCTTTCACCATCAATATGCAGCCGTCACCTGCATCTTTGTGTTTGGTGCACTTTAATTATTTATATATCAGCGCTGACATCCACACTTGTATGGTAACTGTTGGTATGGATGCGCTTCCGGGGTTCGATGCCGCTTGCCGGCGTCATTGGGCACGTGACCAGTCAGGTCACTGATCATGCGACGTGATGCCGGATTCGCGCGTACCTGCCACAATCCCTCGGGTGTTTTTTGGACATGCGCACTTAATGTTTACTGACGCTAACTATTCGCAGTATGTGCTGGGCTTACGTCCGTTGTCTTGATGCTCTTGTGAGTTTATGTATTTTACCTTATCAATGGATTTTAATACACTTTTTCTTATGCCTCACTTTTTTTATATATATTTATAATATATATGGGGTAATTACACTTATTGATTAAACCTGCACTATGATGTAACACAGTTTTCACACGTTGGAGTGCTGCCTCATTATCTGAATTTATATATATATATATATATATATATATATCTATCTAATATATAAAGCTGAGTGTATGTGTGTGTGTGTATGTCCGCTAAAGGAATCCGCACCGCTCCAGCTACAATCACAAAATTTGGCACACATGTACATCAGGTGTCCGGGAAGGTTTTAGAACAGTTTTCAACTCTCCAGGATGTACCGTTCCTGAGATATTCCCAAAAAATGCATTAGCCAATAGTATCCTGGTCACATGACCCTTATCAGCCAATAGAAGCTCACAGCAGGCACACATCAGGTTTCTATGACAACCTAGCCAGTTCACTGCTTTAGGTCTGCATTAAAGAGGCAGAGCACTGTGGATGACAATGGTAAATGGGTATTCCCGGTTACCATAACTATAACTTATGTTTTAGACTAACTCATCATCAATCATTACCTCATAACTGTTCAGTAGTAATAAAAGATGTTTTCTTCCACTGCTACCCACCTTCCTCCTAAATCAGGCATCGACCTGTAATTCCGGCCACCGTCAAAAGAAGGACTTAAAAGCACCACCCCCAGATCCCACTAAGTCACACCCCTGACTCAGTCAGGCAAAAAATATTGGTAAAAATCACCTTCTGTCAGCTGCAGGGGTGGGGGGAGGGTGACTTTCTCCCTGCAGCTCATTGCTCAGACTGCACAGTGCTGCTGCTGTGTCCATCCAGGCCCTGCGCATGACAGAGGACAGGGAGTCTGAAAGCCAGACCGTCCAGCCTAAAACAAGAACTCTGGGCACCCTAGGGACAGGCTGATGTCAGGGTGGCCAGATGTCTGGCTTTAGGGTGGATAGTCCAGTTTTCTGGCTACCTGTTCTCCGTCCGACGCAGTGCCTGGACAGACACAGGGATGTCCACCCTTTCAGTAGCTCACACTCAGACAGCTTCTCCTCCATGTCTTCATGGAGCCAGGGGGGCGTGGCCTCATGTTTAGTGATGTGTCTTCATGGGAACCGGAGGCGCTGTTTCACGTTTGGGGGAATGGCCGGTGAGGTCTGGCTTTCTGGGGTGAAGACAGTGGCCACTCTAGCTGCTGTGGAGGTCACAGTTAAAGGGGCGGGCTTCTGTAGAGGTCACTGTTAAAGGGGTGGGCAGCTGTAGAGGTCACTGTTGAAGGGGCAGGCTGCTGTAGATATCACTGTTAAAGGGGCGGGCTGCTGTAGAGGTCACTGTTAAAGGAGCGGGCTGCTGTAGAGGTCACTGTTTAAGGGGCGGGCAGCTGTAGAGGTCACTGTTAAAGGGGCGGGCTGCTGTAGAGGTCACTGTTAAAGGGGCGGGCCGCTGTAGAGGTCACTGTTAAAGGGGTGGGCCGCTGTAGAGGTCTCTGTTAAAGGGGCGGGTTGCTGTAGAGGTCACTGTTAAAGGGGCTGGCCGCTGTAGAGGTCACTGTTAAAGGGGCGGGCCGGTGTAGAGGTCACTGTTAAATGGGCAGGCCCTCTAGACGGCACTCTCAATATCTTTTAACGACACACACACAAACAGTAAAAGAAATAAATTAAATATACCCGGGCGAAGCCGGGTCCTTCATCTAGTATATATATATGTGTGTGTGTGTGTTACCTGCAGTCCTATGTAAAACCTTAGATAACACTAGTATAGATCATGTGGTAGTGTCACCTGTGTCCTTAGTGTGCCTCCCTGTGCCTCTTCCATGGGACTCCATGCTGGCGGCGCTGCCTACTTTTCAGTCTTCTTCTTGCCCCCCACAGAATGTCCTGATGCAGCTGCGTCAAGACATAAGAACACTGTGGGCATGGTGATGGTGACACACACACAGGGGGGCATACACACAGGGACAGACACACTCACAGGGACAGACAGACACACAGGGACACACACACACGGTAAGCTAAGTAAGGTATATGTGAACAAGGCTCCAGGTCCAGATGGATTACACCCAAGAATTCTTAAACAGCTCAGTTCAGTCATTGCTGTGCCCCTGTTTATACTTTTTAAAGATTCTCTAGGTATTGGTACAGTGCCAAGTGACTGGCGCAAGGCAAATGGGGTACCCATATTCAAACAAGGATCTAGGTCCTCCACAGGTAATTATAGACCAGTAACTTCTGTTGTGGGAAAAATGTTTGAAGAACTCTTAAGGGACTATATACCGGAGTATGTGACTGTAAATAATATTATAAGTGATAACCAACATGGGTTTACCAAGGACATACCCGATTTGTTTTTATGAGGAGGTGAGTAGAAGCCTGGACAGAGGGGCGGTTGTAGATGTACTGTTTCTGGATTTTGCAAAGGCTTTTGATACTGTCCCTCATAGACGTTTAATAGGCGTATAATAGGTAAAGTAAGTCTAGGTATAGGCTTCGAAAGTATAGTCTGTAATTGTATTGAAAACTGGCTGAAGGACCGTGTCCAGTGAGTTGTGGTCAATGATTCCTATTCAGAATGGTCCTGGGCAGGCGCGTTGCTAGGGTTTCAAATGATCTGGGGCTAGAGCCCCAATACATATGTGCCATATTCTCAA
>ONZH01006041.1:0-23892 GCA_900303285.1 Rhinella marina
CGTTTTGGGTCAGCGTCAGGCAAAGATGACAAGGAGGAGGAGGAGTAGGAGGAGTAGAGAAGGGGAATCGGATTACATAAGTAATGTTAATCTTTAGCTGCTTTCCCCCGGAGGAGATTTGAATTCCGGTGAAATCCAGGCTTTGGTCATTTTAATAAGCGTCAGCCTGTCAGCGCTGTCAGTTGACAGGCGTGTACGCTTATCGGTGATGATGCCACCAGCTGCACTGAATACCCGCTCTGACAACACGCTAGCGGCATGGCAGGCCAGCACCTCCAAGGCGTACAGCGCCAGTTCAGGCCACGTGTCCAGCTTTGAAACCCAGTAGTTGCATGGAGCAGAGTGATCGGTCCGGAAATTGGTATGGTCAGCTAGGAACTCCCTTACTATCTTTCTGTAAAGCTCATCCCTACTCTGCCGAGACTGGGGACAAGTGACAGTGTCTTGCTAGGGTGACATAAAACTGGAAAAGGCCTTGGAGAGCGTTCCCCTGCCAGTGCTGGACAAGCTGCCTGCTTGTCTCCTCTCCCCCGCTACTTGGCCTACAGAACCACGCCCTCTGCCGCTAGCAGTGTCAGATGGGAAGGATTGTTTCAGCTTGTGCATCAGGGCCTGTTGATATTGATTCACTCTCATACTCCTTTCCTCTACAGGGATGAGAGTGGAAAGGTTCTGCTTGAACCGTGGGTCCAGGAGAGTGAACACCCAGTAATCGGTGTTTGAAAAAATTCTTCTAACGCGAGGGTCACGGGATAGGCAGCCTAACATGAAGTCTGCCATGTGCGCCAGAGTCCCAACACGCAAGAATTCCCTCTCCTCACTGGCCTGACTCTCCATTTCCTCCTCCTCTAAGTCCTCCTCTTCAGCCCATACACGCTCAACAGTTAATAAGGACTGAACACTGGTACCCTCTTCTGTCTCGCCGACATTCTCCTCCTCTTCCTCCTCATCCTCATCCCCCTCCTCCGATATGTGCTGAGAAACAGACCGGAGGGTGCTCTGGCTATCAAGCAATGTATCTTCCTCCACCGTCTCTTGTGACAAGCGCAAAGCTTCCGACTTCATGCTGAGCAGTGAGTTTTTCAACAGGCAAAGCAGCGGGATGGTGAGGCTGATAATGGCGGCATCGCCGCTGACCATCTGTGTTAACTTCTCAAAGTTGGTCAACACCTGGCAGATATCAGACATCCACGTCCACTCCTCATTGTAGATTTGAGGAATCTGACTGACCTGACTACCAGTTCTGGTGGAAGTTGACATCTGGCAGTCTACAATCGCTCTGCGCTGCTGGTAAACTCTGGATAACATGTTTAATGTCAAATTCCATCTTGTGGGCACGTTGCACAACAGTCGGTGAGCGGGCAGTTGTAGACAGCGCTGCGCTGCCCTGAGAGTGGCAGCATCTGTGGTCGACTTGCGGAAATGCGCACAGATGCGGCACACCTTGGTGAGCAAATCAGACAGATTGGGGTATGTCTTGAGGAACTGCTGAACTATGAGATTGAACACGTGGGCCAGGCATGGCACATGTGTCAGTCTGCCGAGTTGCAGAGCCGCCACCAGGTTACGCCCGTTGTCACACACAACCATGCCTGGCTTGAGGTTCAGCGGTGCCAGCCACAGATCGGTCTGCGCCGTGATGCCCTGTAATAGTTCTTGGGCGGTGTGCCTTTTGTCACCTAAGCTCAGCAGTTTGAGCACCGCCTGCTGGCGTTTACCCACGGCACTGCTGCTGCGCCTAGAGCTACCGACTGAAGGCGCCGTGCCCACGGATGGTAATTCAGAGGAGAAAGTGGAGGAGGAGGGGTCAGAGGAGGAGGCATAGTACGTCTGAGAGACCGTGACTGAGGTAGGCCCTGCAATCTTTGGTGTGGGCAGTACATGAGCAGCCCCAGGGTCAGACTCTGTCCCAGCCTCCAACAAGTTAACCCAATGTGCCGTAATTGATATATAGTGTTCCTGCCCGGCAGCACTTGTCCACGTGTCCGTGGTTAGGTGGACCTTCTCAGAAACAGCGTTGGTCAGGGCACGGATGATGTTCTGTGACACGTGCTGGTGTAGGGCTGGGATGGCACATCGGGAAAAATAGTGGCGGCTGAGGACTGAATACCGAGGGGCAGCCACCACCATGAGGTTGCGAAAGGCCTTGGTCTCTACCATCCTATAGGGCAGCATCTCTAGGCTCAGCAATTTAGAGATGTGGACGTTGAGGGCTTGGGCATGTGGGTGGGTGGAACTGTATTTCCTCTTGTGCTCCAGCGTCTGCTGTAAACATAGCTGAACGCTACGCAGGGACACATTGGTGGACGCTGTGGAGGATCGTGTAGGCGAAGGTGTGGTTTTCCGGCGGGAGGCGCTCGTGCCGGGGTCCTGGGCAGGGGGTTGAATAGCAGAGGCAGTGAGTGACACAAGGGAAGGAGCAGTGGTGGGACTCGCAGGAGGTGAACGGCCTTGGTTCCATTGAGTGGGGTGTTTAGCACTCATATGCCTGCGCATGCTGGTGGTGGTTAGGCTAGTAATGGTGGCAGAGAAAATAATAATGACCTAACTACGTCAGGTGGTGCAAATATTAAAATGTAACGTTTAATAGTTCAAATATTAAAATGATACTACCAAAAAGCATAAAGACAACACATAATTATAGTGTGATAACAACACAAACTATCATGTTCCGTTGCCCAGACTTATTTTCTCCGGCAACCTGTATCAATGCGGACCATGCATAGAATAAATAATCAGAACAATCTTACCCATCCAGTTGCTGATAAGAGACATCGATGGGCATAATGACTCCTCAGGACTCAAAGTTGGTACACAGTTAGATGATCACTGTAGGGTCCACGTGCAGAAAAAATATACATAGGGGAGTGGGTATCAACCCTACTCTATCCCTATAGGCTTGATAGGAATTTGCTGCACATGCCCTACCTATCTATACAAGGCCACCCTTGATGGTAGGGGACCCTGTCCGGATACCTGTCCCAGAGTATCGGACCTAACCCTAAGGTCAAATAAGTGCCCACTCCCGACGCGGCACGTTTCTGTCAAGATAGACTCTTCAGGGGAGTACAATCACATCAAAGTTTGCACTAACTGCTATCGCAGAAGCAGCAGTAAAGCGCAGCCATATGAGGTTAGAAACAAAAGGCCCCTTCCGATGGGAATAGGGTAATTATATATAAACAAGCAATATAGCCGATATTGGTGGTTCTGAATAACATAAACCACCCGTGGTCCTGATGAAATAGACAAAGAAACCTGACTAACCAGTAAACCTTAATAGGATCGCAGGTCCCAATCATCAGAAGCGACAGGTGGCGTTTCCCTGAGTGCAGGGCAAACTGGAGGCATAATAGCAACAATGTCAACTCACCTGTGGCGTCTTTAAAAAGGAGCGGTGTGCCGCGCTTTCTCCTTCAGGACCCGCCTCTCAGCACGTCAGCACGCCAGGTCACGTGACAAGTCACATGATCGGGACAAAGTGCCGACGTGAACATTTGAGAGGGTGGAGTCTCGTTGCCTGGAGATAGAACGCTCAAATATCACCGCCAGAATGGACTGACGTCACTGTCAGCAGCGTCCTTGGTAACAGCCATAATAGGTTACTTGTAGGTATTAACAGCAACCTCCAATTCCACAGACCAGAGTACCGACGAAATTGGTAATACATTCCCAATGATATACAGGCCCACATCAAGTTAATATAAATTATGTCTAAACAATTAGATACAGGGGAGGAGCCACTACAGTTGCAGTCAGAGGCATAAATGTAGCAACACCAAACTGCCTATGCTGGATCATTAATTCACTAGCATGGCCTGCCTCCCCTTTAAATTAAAGGAAATTGTTTAGTATTGGACCCCCAAGAACAATATTGCCTATATGGTAATTACCACACAGGCAAGTGAAACATGGCTTCATTACAGGAAACAGCCAAAGTTGAGGCGCTCATTAAGGCCAGATGGAGATGTAGTTTTAAGATAATAAATCCATCTTGCCTCTCTTTGCAAGAGTAAGCGATCCCAATCACCGCCTCGCTTGGGTGGTTTAACCAGGTCTATCCCTGTAAAGGTCAACCTGGCCCGCCCATTGTGTATCTGCTGAACATGTCTGGAAACAGGTGTATCTTTTTGACGACGTATATCACCCAGATGTTCACCCACCCTTCTCCGAAATTCACGGGATGTCTTCCCAATATACTCCATCTTACATTCACATTCCAATCTGTATATCACTCCCCGTGATCGACAGTTAATGAAGTGTCGGATGGAGTAGGCCTTATGGGTAACATTGCTGCGAAATATTTTAGTTGACATCATATGTTTGCATGCAATGCAACCGCTACAACGGTAGCAGCCTGTCACTGATTGCGACAGCCAAGTACTCTTGGTGGGTGAAGGTGAAAAGTGACTATGCACTAATTTGTCCTTAAGGCTTTGACCTCGTCTAAATGTTATTTGTGGGAATTCACCTAAAACCTCTTTCAAATCTGGATCAAGTGTCAAGATCTGCCAATGCTTAGATAGGACCCGTCTCAACTGCCTCGACTCATTATCAAAGGTAGTAATGTACCGAATGAGTCTGGAATCTGATTCTATAGCATCCTTTGGTGTCAAAAGTGAGGAGCGTGTAGTAGTAAGGGCCCCTTGATAAGCTGGCTTCAACACCTCATCTGGGTATCCTCTTTGTCGAAACCTGTGTCTCAACTCAGAGGCCTGGAAAATGAAATCTTGTTTACGGCTGCAATTCCTCCACAACCTAAGGTATTGACCCCTCGGTATACCCCTCCTAAGAGGGAGAGGATGACAACTCTCCCATCTAAGAAGGGAATTAGTGGCATTAGGTTTCCTAAAGATAGTCGTTTCCAATTCACCTCCACCATTCTTGGTAATGCGAACATCCAAGAAAGGTAGGGACGAAGAGTGATATTCGCAGGTAAACTTCATGCCAATCTTATTAATGTTCAATTGTGACACAAAAGACAAAAATGATACATGACTCCCCTTCCACAGGATGAAAATGTCATCAATGTACCGTGCCCACAGTCCTATAGATAATGTGTCATCCGTCATCTCCTCACCAAATACCTGTGACTCTTCCCACCAGCCCAGGAACAAATTTGCATACGATGGGGCACAGGGGCTCCCCATCGCAGTGCCCCTGAGCTGGTGGTAGAGTCTATTGTTAAAGGTAAATATATTCCTGGTGAGAG
This sequence comes from Rhinella marina, assembly GCA_900303285.1. Lineage (NCBI taxonomy): Eukaryota > Metazoa > Chordata > Amphibia > Anura > Bufonidae > Rhinella > Rhinella marina. The sequence continues at coordinate 5,213 of ONZH01006041.1, forward strand.
TAAATTCCAGAAGACGGAGGACAAAGAGACTGTGGGCACGGTACTGACATCCTCGCGATTGTAGAAAATAATTGACTGCATTCAAACCTAAATCATGAGGAATTGAAGAATATAATGCCTCAACATCAATGCTACATAAAATGTAGTCATCCTCCAATTGTAGACCTTCAAGTTTCTTTAACAGGTCCGTGGTATCCCGGATATATGAAGGAAGAGCAGTCACAAAAGGAGTGAGAATCCGGTCAATGTAAATTCCAACATTTTGACACAGATTCCCTACCCCTGAAACAATCGGTCTACCCTTAAGGGGAGAAGTCCCCTTATGCACCTTCGGTAAACAGTAAAAGGTAGACATCCGAGGAAAGGGAGGAAGGAGAAAATCATACTCTTCTTGAGAAATAACAGAATTTAACTTGGCTTCATCCAGAATAGCCTTAAGTTCCTGTTTATATAAGGGTGAGTTTGTCAGACACAACCCTTAGTTGGCATGGCTTGGGAGCAGGCCCTATGCCCTCATCTGTCCTCAACCTACCTCTGTCTTTTTCTGTTCCCTCAGCCAGGCACGTATTATATGCTATTGGCTCTGCTCCACTATACAGTGAGGACGAGCTACTAGAGGACAGTCAGCAGCTACTGGCCAGCCAAGATGTGGAGAAGACAACCGCCGCTTCCTCCGGTAGGCAGGCAAGTAGTGATGAGGAGAGTGGTGTGGGTTGCGAGTTGTCAGGCTCCTGACCCAGAGACCATTGAGGAGGACATCAGTGATGTGCAGACAGTACTTGATGATAATGATGTAGCTGATCGCACTTGGGAGCTGATGCAGCGTTGGAGCTAGCAAGTCAGTAGCGTGGCTGGGAGTCAGCAGGGTGGCAACAGTGGGAGGTCAGGAGCTAAACATTCCCGGGGTAGACCACCTGCTTCTCAGGAGCCTACCTGCCTGGAAAGTAGTGGTGCAGGTGTTCACGAAGGCAGTGGCAGTAGCAGAGCAGAGTGTTGGGGGCAAAATCACCTACTCGATGGTGTGGCAGTTTTTTGTTAAGCCGCCGGAGGAGGTGAATCTAACCCTTTGCCAAATCTGTGGGCAGAAGGTGAAGCATGGAAAGGGTGCCAATGTTGGCACCAGGGCCCTACGTCAACATATTCAGCATCAAAGTGGCTTGGGAGAACCGTGGCTCTGATGTGGTGGTCCAGCCTGCAGCAGCAACCACTGCATCACCCAGTGGCATGCACCAGATTTTAGGAAGTAAAGGCTGACTCAGCTGAAGGGAGCTGTCTATCCTTCTCATCATCTGCTGGTCCTGATGCTCCTGCTCCTCTTCCTCCTACTCCTCATAAGTCATTCTGTTAGCAATTGATCACCAAAGAGGTTGCCAAGAGACAACAGTGCACTCATCCAACGGCGCAAAGGCTAAACATGCTCCTGGCTAAGTTACTGGTACCACAGCCCTCCCTTTCCAGATGGAGAGTCCCAAGCCATCATTTCTTTGCGAAAAAGGCAGTTCCAGCCCTGCACATGTATTTAGAACAGAAGGTGGGCCAGTCCTTGAGCCTCTCAGTGTCTGCCAAAGTGCACATAAGTGCAGACATGTGGAGCTATAATTATGGGCAAGGACAATATATGTCCTTTATGGCTCACTGGTTAAATGTGGTTCCTGCCCAGCCACACCAGCAGCTTGGCCAGGTGACGCCACTTCTGCCTCCACGTTCTCATGCCATTGAGCTTGCCACAATTTCCGCCTCTGCCTCCTCATCCTCCACAGTGTCCTCAGCCTCCATTGCAGGGACAATTCACAGTGCCCCACCAGCATACCACATGCGCAGGGCACGGCGGTGTCACACTGTTCTACACCTAGTTTGCCTGGGTGAAAGGAGTCACACAGGGGAGGAACTGCTCCATGTCCTTCATCAAGAAATCGAATCCTGACTTTCTCCGTGACAACTCAAAATCATAACCATGGAGACAGACAACGGGAAAAACGTGGTGTCGGCGCTGAGTCAAGGAGGGCTGAGCCATGCATCCTGTGTGTGTGTGTTCAATCTGGTTGTTAAGCGGTTCCTGAAGTATTCCACCCATCTGCAAGACATGCTATCCTAAAAAATGGCCAGGAAACTTTGCATGCACTTCAGCCACTTGTACACCGCAAAGCACACCCTCCTTGAGCTACAGGGGCAGAATGGCATCCCCCAACATAGGCTGATATGCAATGTTTCCACCCTCCATATGTTGGATCGATTATATGAACAGAGAAAGGCCATAAACGATTTCTTGATGATACGAGTGAACAGAGGAACTCCCCTGTGTAATTTTGATGTTAGCCAGTGGCAGCTCAATTTGTCAGTCGCCAGGACTATGAGATGAATAACATCTTTCCACTAATTTATATCCTGGAAAAGATGCTGGTAAATTTGACTGGTCAGGGGATAGAAGATGTGGCGACTACATCTCATGGCGACATGAGCCTTGTGGGGGCTGAACTGTAGAAGGAGGAGGATATTGGAGCTCAAGAAATGTGTAGCGAAAGGAGTTTTTTTTCTACACAAGTGACAGAAGAGGAGGAGCAGGAGCAGCCAGAGGAGCTATAGGGCGATGAAGAAGACAAGGCAGAGAACCAGACACACCATGGCAGTATGCAGTGGACATGGAGGCAGGGAGTCCCTCCCATGCTCTTTTGCTTGTGTAGTGAAAGGCGAATTGTCACCATTCGACAGAGGGATTACTTCTGGCTCTCCACCTTGTTGGACCCTCGCTAACGGTCCAAAATGGGGGCCTTTTTTACACCCGCTGAGAGGGAGGACAAACTGAACTACTATAGAGACATCGTATGTAGTCAGTTGGGCGCTGCCTATGTGCGCCATCGTCCATCCTCTTGCAGCTCTGACCAGGGACCAGGGAGCCCTCTACACTCACGTTTCACTGCTATGGCTGCTGTGGCGAGATGGGGGGAGAGTAGGAGCAGTACCAACTCCATCAGCAGCAACTTGAGTCTAGAGTCAATGATGAGCAGCTTTCTTCACCCGCATATTGAAGAAATTGCTCAGCAGCTAGACCAGGAGCAGGACCTGAACCATCAGGTGGTGGCATACTTGGAGTGCACCATGCCACCTGTCATTGAAGATCCACTGGACTACTGGGCAGCCAAGCTGGATTTGTGTCCACAACTGGCAGAGTTTGCCCTGGAAAAGCTGTCCTGCCCAGCCAGTAGTGTAGCATCAGAGCGGGTGTTTAATGCGGCAGGAGCCATAGTTACCCCAAAAAGAACTTGCCTGTCCACTCAAAATGTGAAGAGACTGACCTTTGTCAAGGTGAATCAGATGTGGATAAGCCAGGATTTCCACCCACCTATGCTGGATGCATCAGATTATAGCATCCATGCTGCCGTACCCAAACCTAGAAAAAAGAGAACGGTTTCTTCTGGCTACCTGCCTCAGCTACTATTCAGATCACTCTGTGGTCTCCTAATGCTGCTGCCACCTTACCACTCAGGTCTCCTGATGCTTTTGCCACTCCCACATTCTGTCATTGTGCCAATATGTGTCCTCCTGATGCTGCCATCTCCACACTCGGTCATTGGACTGCACTGTGGTCTCCGTATGCTGCTGTCAACTAACTACTCTGTCACTGGAACTCCCTGTTGACTTCTCATGCTGTTCCCACCCTCCCCACTTCATGACTGGGACACTATTTTGCCTTTTTGGCCTGTTTGACATCATCATTTATTTGACTTTTCTTCTGATCCATCAGAAGGAAGGAAAAATGAGATGCACAACGGATCCTGTCTGCAGCTGTAAGGCCTGTACGGCATGGTCCCTATTTTGCATCAGAATTGGCTTATGCCTTGATAGCCAAAAGCAGGAGTGGGTAGAAAACAAAGAATACATGCAAATATTCAATTTACATTTCTGTTTTGGATCCACTCCTGTTTTTCTTGGCTTTAGCAATGCTGATGGATTACTGACCAAATGTTGTCCGAGTGAAGGCGGATGCTCAACAGACAGGATCTGTTATTTGGGCGTTATTGCTCTGACGGATCAGAGGAAGGGCAAAATAATCAGTGATGTCAACACAAACCTATTGCTGACACTCACTCCACTCTTTCTGGGGGGCTCTACTTATATAGGTGTTTAATAGAACAGGTTCTGTAGAAATCTATGTGGAATAAATGAATCGGTGTAAAAGTATTATGCTCTTTCACGCTATAGTAGAATCTTGAGCCTCTGCATGTATTTTATACCTGGCGCTAACACACTTGAGTTATTTGGTCAGTTTTAACTGCTCAAATACGTTAAGTGTGCAGTGATTCTAAGAGTGACGCCTCTCATCTGCATGTCATACTGACTCACAGTATTGTTTCACTACTACCATAGCAGTCTCCCTATGTGTGTTACTGCAAGGCACACTGTTCTAGACAAATGTAAAGGCTCTCCTCAGCCAGGAAATAGCTGTTTTTAACATGATTCACCACAAATAAATTCGTATCAAAACAAATCATTTCAGAAACTTTGGCAAATCAAAAAAAAAAAAAAAAATCGAATCAAATTTTTGAGAAATTTGCCAATATATAATTGTGAGGCAAATTCCATAGCCAAGCGTACTTTCGGATTAGGTAGCATGAGCAGATCTGTACCTGATTTGTGGTTTATAGAATACTGCTATGCCTTGTTCTCCCCTTTCCCCCCTGATTTACTTAACCCCTTTCCACATACTCTGAGCAATATGTATTTTGTGAAATATTTTACATTATTAATAAACCTATACAATGTATTTCATTTAAAATAAATTTTATTAATTCAAAAACATCAGGGGAATAATGAGAGGACATGTCCAATGAAATACAGTCACACAGAGGATTTCTCATGTATGAAGACATATGCCCGATTTCTGCTGATAAGAAAGCACTAAGCAGAGAGACAAAATGCAGAGAGCACAATCTCATTTCTCATTAACCCATAGTAAAAAAATAATTCAGGGTGGATAAAGATTAGCTTATTACTTAAATTTCATAGAAAGAACTTTCTCCCAGAGAAACATAACTTTGATTGTGCCACCTTTTGGAAGGTGCTCCCTCTGTGTCAATATTTTCTCTTGTCAAGTTTCAAAACTTGGTAAAAACTCAGGCTTTGACACATAGGGAGCCACTTCTGATAGGTAGGACTGGTGAGATAGTTCTTTTTCTCTGGAAAATACTACTTTGCATATTATTTTTCCATGAATCATTGCCACTAAATCCCCATACAAAGCTGCTGTTCTTAAGGAGAACCGCTAACTCCTCTAAAATCCTTTTATCCAACATAGTAGAATTTTTTTAAATTGCCAATGGTTATGTTAAGTTATCCCCTATCCATAGGATAGGTGGAAACTTCTAGATTGGTGGGGGTCCTATTTCACGAGAACTGGGACAACTTAATTCATGGAGCCCCTCAAAATGAACAGAGCAGCCAGTCTGGAATGCACATAGCTGCTCCATTCACTTTTATTGGAGTTCCTGAGATACTCAAGTACAGGGCTTAGCTACCTCCAGAAATCTCATAGAAATGAATGCACCAGCTGTATGCATGACTGACTCCGTGGGACACAAAGTACTCATTCTTATAATATGTAAAGCAGTAAGACCCCATTGATCTAATCGTTTTCCCCTATACAATTGATAGTGGATAACTTCACATAACCAGAATTAAGCAAATGGGACAGAATTTCCAAACCAAAACCAAGAGTTGCTTATTAATACTAGAAGTACTTATGTATTAGAAGTAGAGTTGAGCGAACGTGCTCGTAACGAGCACTGTAGTGCTCGGATCCCCTGCGCTCGCATGGGTGCAGCCATCCGGATCCGTCCTCCTCACCCGACTGCAAGTCAGTGGGGACGGATCCCTTTGGTATTACACATTTGTGTGTCATACCAAACGGATCCGCCCCCATTGACTTACAGTCAGGTGTGGACGGATCCGGATGCCTGCGGCCATGCGAGCGCAGGGGATCCGAGCACTACAGTGCTCGTTACGAGCACGTTCGCTCAACTCTAATCAGAAGTCATGCTGAGGCAAAAGATCCTACAATGGAGCTCCATACCTGCTAGATTTCCAACAAACAGAGAATTTGTGACCTCTCTGATGTGCCACAAATTCTAAAATAGTGTTATTTATTTCCCTAGACTTTACACACCTATAGATTCTCCCTGATGTGATCTAAGGTGTTTTACAAAAGTCGGGTGAAGTCTAAAACATTCCCCACATTCTAAACATGAATATGGCTTTTCCCCTGTGTGAATTCTCAAATGTGTCACAAGACCTGACTTGTGGTTAAAATATTTTCCACATTCAGGACATGACAATGGCTTTTCCCCTGTGTGACTTTTCAGATGTTCCATAAGACTTGATTTATAGTTAAAGCATTTTGAACATTCTGTACATGAATGAGGCTTTACTTCTGTATGAACTCTGAGATGCCTCACAAGACTTGATTTGTCAGTAAAACTCTTGCCACATTCAGGACATGGAAATGGCTTTTCCCCTGTGTGAATTCTCAGATGTGTCACAAGAGTTGATTTCTCAGTGAAACATTTCTCACATTCAGGACATGAAAATGGCTTTTCTCCTGTGTGAATTCTCTGATGTGTATCAAGATTTGATTTCCGGCTAAAACACTTCCCACACTCAGGACAGGTAAATGGTTTATCTCCTGTGTGAGTACTCTGATGGCTAGCAAGACTTGATTTCCGCTTAAAGCAATCCCCACATTCTGAACACGAAAATGGCCTCTCCCCTGTGTGAGTTCTCAGATGTCTAATAAGATGTGATTTCCGCTTAAAACAATGTCCGCATTCTGAACATGAAAATGGCCTCTCTCCTGTGTGAATTCTGAGATGTTGAACAAGACATGCTTTATGAGTAAAACATTTATCACATTCTGTGCATGGATATGACTTCTCCGCTGTGTGAGTTCTCTCATGTTTCTCAAGATGTTGTTTGAGTTTGAACAACTTCCCGCATTTCAGACATGAAAACCAACTCTTTGTTGTGTGAATTCTCTGCTGTTCAGCAAGACTTGTTTTCTCTGTGATAGTTTTATCACATTCTGAAACCATAAATTGACTTTCATCTTGGTGATTTTTCTTGTACATAGATAGATTCTCAGAACTTTGAAACATCTCTCCCAGTCTATATCCAGTTCTATTATTGCCAAACTTTGATGGATTATCTTCTAATACATAAGAAGGAGATAAATGTAGACGTCTGTCTGAGCCTTTCATCAAGTGTTCACCTGGAAAAAGAAATCATTTTATAAGATAAAAGATTATTTGTTGTTAAAAAGTGCAAATAAAAATATCTCAGTAACATGAAGTCAATTGCATTAATAGAAAATCCAATTAAAATTATAAATGCTGTACGACTTGCTGTTAAAAATAGACAAATGCATTAATTTAAAACGGTCTTCACCAGATTTAGTTTCACCAATTAAATTGTTGCTACAAAGTTCCAATTAGGGGTCTCTGTGACTGGCTGAAATGGGAATACAAAGCATCTCTGGCCACAAACCATATGCGAAATATATATATATCATTTAAAAAAAAAAAAAAAATTTAATGCACATGATTGCAAATTTTTCTTTACATGGTCACGACCCCACCACTTCTTTAAATGACTTGCTCAGACATACATAAGAATCATTAATTTTAATATGTATAAACTTGTTACTTTGTAATATAGTTTATTTACCATTGTAGTTGATATGTAGAGATTGCAAATTTATAGGCCCATGAATATCCACTTAACAAGATGGTCCTTCCCTAGAAGTTATGTCCACTGCTCCTCTCCTCTGATTTTTGGTTGGGAGAATTTAAGATCGCATCACCCCAGCACTGATTTGCAAGGATAGTTAATGGACATGAATCGGTAGAAGGACCGCCTTGCTTAGTGGATGGGATCATGTGACTGGAGCTCCAATCTAGAGATACTGACCACAAAACTATATTACAAAGTAAAAAGTATATACATATTGAAAGTAAAAAGGGGTTTTCACTCTTTAGATATTGATGCTATTTCCGTTGGATAGATCATCAATATAAGATCTGTGGTTTTTCTACAATAGGTACCCACATGATTGGCTGTTCTTGGCAGACAAAGATGCTAGCGACAAATCTGTGGATAGATCTGAAGCAGAAGTCTCCGTCCAGTGTGGAGTGTAAGAGTTGGGTTCCATTAAAGTAAATGGAAGGTGAATAACAGTATGTCAGCATGACCGCTGCACACTACACTGCACCTGTTATTGGCCAGAGAACACCTTAAGGGCCAAAAGTCATTACGATAGATTTAGAATTAGCATCCCTTGACATGAGTAGTAACTCAAGGGTTTCTCTGGGAAATAATAAAATAACATTGTTGAGAATATTGAAATATTACCTTATTAGAACTACATCATCAAGAACAAAGTTCATGAAGAGATGGCAGAAGTGCGCAGAGGATGGCAGCTCACAGACTGCTAATATAAATAATGAGAGGGATCTGGTGATGCATTTATAATAAAGTAATATTTTAGTATTCTCAAACATTTACTCATTTCCTGAGTTGAGGACTTACAGATTGGCACATGGATCCCAACAGTCCCTAGAGACTGGTACATGGACCCAACAGGTACAACTACTAGGGGTGGAGAAATGAGGATATGGAATATAGTTCATATGGGAAAATCACTAGAATCTGGTTTCTGATTGACATTGTATCTGCAAGAAATTTTATATCCGATTGCTCTAGAGCCAAGATTGTAATGAAATATAAATGAAATATTAATAATAATAACAACCTGCAAGCCATTTTCACCATTTACGTTTTAACTAGAGATGAGCGAGCATACTCGTCCGAGCTTGGTGCTCGTTCGAGTATTAGGGTACTCGTAAGTACTCGCAGCTCGGACGAGTATCTCGCCATACTCAAGGAAATGGCAACTTCCGCATCGTGCTTTTTTGGCGCCTATAAACACAGCCAATCACAAGCCAGGAGACTCTACAGTACACCCAGCATCACGTGGGGCCCTTACATGTCGATAGCAGGGGTTGGCTGGCCTGATCAGGTGACCCTGGAATATACTAGTGACTGGCCGCGGCGCTCGGCTCAGATGCCGTCTGGATGTCGTTAGGGATAGAGCTGCTGCCTTTCAGGGACAGTGTTAGGGCCTGAATTTAGTTCTCAGTTAGGCAGGAATCACCCACAAAGAACCCAACAGCCCTTCTAAGGGCTAGAAGAATTTTTTTTTTGTCTCCTGGCTTGGCTGGCTGGCACTAGTAGTGCAGCTATCGCCATATCTAACCCTGTTTTTTTTTTATTGTTCTATCTCAGTGATGCAAATCCATTGCACACAGCAGTGTGGAACCATTCTGTGTGTCACAGTTCAGCACTGACTCACTCCAATCCATATATACTGTCCAGGTGACACTTTCTGTACGTCACATAATACAACCAAGTCATTTGCTACCAATATCATCTACAGCTTGATCCAGAAAACTCTCTGTGCGACATTTGTCTGGGTCGCAGACTAAATAGCCACCGTTAACAGGGTGTCAGTCAGTCCTACCATAGTTCCTGCACGTCACGTTCCCAAAAAAACAAAATAAAAAAATAAATTTTTTCAGTTGTTTTAGCTCAGTGATACAAATCCATTTTACTCAGCTGTGTGTAACCTTTCTGTGTGTCACAGTTCAGCACACTCGCTCCAATCCGTATAATCTGTCCAGGTGACACTTTCTGTACGTCACTTAATTCTACCGGACTTAACAAGTTTGTGGGTTTCAGTATACCAGGCCCGTGTAATTTTTATCATACACCTATATACAAAAAATGTTGAACCCCAGGGCTAAGGGTCGAGGGCATTCAATTACTGCAGGGGGCAGAGGCCGTGGGTTCCTGGGCAGGGTGAGACAGTACCCACTGATGAGGGAGGCAGGGGAATTCCGCAGAGCTACACTCCCTAGCTTCCATGTCTCAACCTTAACAGGGCACCGGGTAGAGTGACTGTGAACCAACAAACAGTGAGAACAGCTTGATCTCGTGGATTGCGGACAATGCTTCAAGTAATTTGTCCACCAGTCAGTCTTCCACCGCCAGTCCACCCACGTTACCCAAGGGACACTCCTATGGCTCCTCCACCTCAACCTCCTTCCCCCAGTCTGCCCCCTCCAAGGAAAATTTGGAATTGCGAACCGGCATTTACTTCAGGATCAGTGGTGCCAACACACATCGGTCTGCCGCCCGTTGATGCCCTGTAACAGCTCCTGGGCTGGTGTGCCTTTGTCACCTAGCTCAGCAGTTATGAGCACGCCTACGTGGCGCTTACCCACGGCACTGCTGCTGCGCCTAGACGCTACCAACTGAAGGCACCGTGCCCACGGATTTGCGTAATTCGGTGGAGGAGCGGGTCAGAGGAGGAGGAGTATAGTACGTCTGACGAGCCCTCACCAATCACGTGTAGTACAGAACATCATCTCGTGCCCTGACCAACCGTTTCTGAGAAGGTCCACCTAACCACGGACACGTGGACAAGTGGCCTGCCGGGTCAGGGACACTATATCTCACTGACGGCACATTGGGTTAACTTGGTGGAGGCTGGGGACGAGAATAACCCTGGGGCCGCTCATGAGATTTCGAAAGGCCTCGCCCACCACCTATAGGGCATCTGCGGGCCTACCAATCGGTGGACGGTTTCTTGGGCAGACGTGGAACTGTATTTCCTCCTCCTCTGACAGCTGATGCTGCCTGGGACCATTGGTGGACGCGTGGAGGATCGTGGAGGCAAAGGTCTGTGGGGCGGGAGGCGCTCTTGCCGGGGTCCTGGGCAGCTCTAGCAGAGCAGCGAGTGACACAGGGGTAAGTGCCAGCAGGCAGTGCTCAAACTGCTGAGCTTAGGTGACAAAAGGCACACTCATATGCCTGCGCATGCTGGTGGTGGTTAGGCTAGTAGTGGTGGCACCCCTGCTGATCCTGGTGTGGCACAGGTTGCAGACCACAGTACCTCAAGCCAGGCATAGTTGTGTGTGACAGCGGGCGTAACCTGGTGGCGGCTCTGCAACTCGGCAGATTGACACATGTGCCATGCCTGGCCCACGTGTTCAATCTAATAGTTCAGCGGTTCCTCAAGACATACCCCAATCTGTCTGATTTGCTCACCAAGGTGCGCCGCATCTGTGCGCATTTCTGCAAGTCGAGCACAGATGCTGCCACTCTCAGGGCAACGCAGCGCCGCCTACAACTGCCTACAACATGTTATCCAGAGTTTACCAGCAGCGCAGAGCGATTGTAGACTGCCAGATGTCATCTTCCACCAGAACTGGTAGTCAGGTCTCTCAGATTCCTCAAGTCTACAATGAGGAGTGGATGTGGATGTCTGATATCTGCCAGGTGTTTAGCAACTTTGAGGAGTCAACACAGATGGTCAGCGGCGATGCCGCCATTATCAGCCTCACCATCCCGCTGCTTTGCCTGTTGAAAAAAATCACTGCTCAGCATCAAGTCGGATGCTTTGCGCTTGTCACAAGAGACGGTGGATGAAGATACGTCGCTTGATAGCCAGAGCACCCTCCAGTCTGTTTCTCAGCGCGTTATCGGAGGAGGGGGATGAGGAGAGGAAGAGAAGGAGAATGTCGGCGAGACAGTAGAGGGTACCAGTGCTCAGTCCTTAACTCTTGAGCGTGTATGGGCTGAAGAGGAGGACTTGGAGGAGGAGGAAATGGAGAGTCAGGTCAATGAGGAGAGGGAATTCTTGCGTGTTGGGACTCTGGCGCACATGGCAGACTTCATGTTAGGCTGCCTATCCCGTGACCCTCGCGTTTGAAAAAATTCTTCTAACACCGATTACTGGGTGTTCACTCTCCTGGACCCACGGTACAAGTAGAACCTTTCCACTCTCATCCCTGCAGAGGAAAGGAGTATGAGAGTGAATAGGTATCAACAGGCCCTGGTGCACAAGCTGAAACAATTTTTCCCATCTGACGCCGCTAGCGGCAGAGGCATGGTTCTGTGGGCCAAGTAGCGGGGAGAGGAGGCGAGCAGGCAGCTTGTCCAGCACTGGCAGGGGAACGCTCTCCAAGGCCTTTGCCAGTTTTATGTCACCCCAGCAAGACACTGTCACCTGTCCCCAGTCTAGGCAGAGTAGGGGGGAGCTGTACAGAAAGATGGTGAGGGAGTACCTAGCTGACCATACCAACGTCTGTAGCGATCACTCTGCTCCATACAACTACTGGGTTTCAAAGCTGGACACATGGCCTGAACTGGCGCTGTACGCCTTGGAGGTGCTGGCCTGCCCTGCCGCTAGCGTGCTGTCAGAGCGGGTATTCAGTGCAGCTGGTGGCGTCATCACCGATAAGCGTACACGCCTGTCAACTGACAGCGCTGACAGGCTGACGCTTATTAAAATGAACAAAGCCTGGATTTCACCGGAATTCAAATCTCCTCCGGGGGAAAGCAGCTAAAGATTTACATTACTTATGTATCCGATTCCTCTTCTCTACTCCTCTTCCTCCTCCATATCGTCTTTGCCTAACGCTGACCCAAAAAAAGCCATTTTTTAGAGGTCCAACTGGCACTCTTTTAGCACTATTTTTCAGGAGGGCCCCCTACAGGCCCTCTATTCAAACAATTTTTCCAGAGGTCCACCTACAGGCCCTCTATTCAAACAATTTTTCCAGAGGTCCACCTACAGGCCCTCTCTCCAAACAATTTTTCCGGAGTTCCACCTACAGGCCCTCTCTCCAAACAATTTTTCCGGAGGTCCACCTATAGGCCCTCTGTCCAAACTATTTTAACGGAGGTCCTCCTACAGGCCCTCTCTCCAAACAATTTTTCCGGAGGTCCACCTATAGGCCCTCTGTCCAAACTATTTTAACGGAGGTCCACCTACAGGCCCTCTCTCCAAACAATTTACGTCTTTTTCCTATCTTTCTCTCTCTCCAAACTAATTTTCCGGATAGCTGCCATATACGGTATTAAACTGAGTAGATACATAGAACAACATAACCACACTTGGATATCAGCTCATAATTTACGACTGTTTTTTTTGTACCGGTTGATGCTAAATTTTTTAAGTTGGGGTCCTTGCGTCGTCATCTAAATTACATCCGGCTGTTGTCACCACCACCACAGGCTAGCCCAGGGGCACTTACTCTGCCTTCACAGCGAAACCTCCTTTCCCCCCACCTACAGGCCCTCCCCCCAAACAATTTTACCCTGGTAGGGGACGTATTAGGATATTGTTACTGATTCTGAATTGCCTCCTGCAATAGACGGGAATTGAAACCCAGATAAATCAACTGCAGGGCACCAAGCAGCAACTGATTAAGAACAGATACTATAAACTTTGATTTCAGCTTGCATCATCCATATTTTTTGCGGACAGCTTTTTGCGGACAGCAAAATACATATGGTCATGTGCATGATGCCTTACTGGGTCGGATTCTAAGGTTCAGTGCAAGAAATTAAATACAAGTAGTAGTATAGAAAATATGTATTGTAAAAGGTGGAAAATTAGTGTCCAGCTATGATGGGAGTTAGATGGAGACATACATGGAGACAACAAGAGACATTACAGACAGAGACACATTGTCCTTATACACAGCACAGTTTACAATATCTGATAATTCCTTCCACTTACAGTCAGTTCAGTCATACTTACTAGACATGGACCCTCCACACACTCGGACTTGATCTCCACTCAGTGTCCTCTCCTCAGCAAGTCAGTGATCCAAGTAAATTCCCTTGGTGAATTCTTGCTTTCTAAGCTATCGTTAGGTCTTTTATGCCCCTATGGTGGCTATAGCTATCTGCTCCTCCCCTTCCCCAGGAGATGCCCAGTCCTACTTACATAATCAATGAAACTTTTCATCATCAGATCTGACTTTCCCCTTTACCATATACAGTAGAAGAATAATGGTGCCTCCTTCTCAACCAGTTTAGCATTTTCTGGCCTCCTGAGATGGTCCTTCATTTACACATTGTATTTGCAGGGTAGAGACCTATTGTTCACACTCCTATTTAGCATCTATAAAAGATTCCTGGGATACTCCGAGACCTTTTCATATGAGAATCAGTGTAAACAATGAGCATTTTACATCTTGATGAGATACATTCCATCCAGACCTACACCCACATGTACTCTCCATCTATAATTTACATACATGAAATACTCTGTATTATATCCAGTGTAACAATTTCATTATTCACAAATACTTATTTTTACAGATCTAACCTAGAGGAGGAAAAACTCGAAAAATATGATTTCTCTTTCACAATGCTCATATTATCATTTTCATGTGCCCAATATGTTTTGCCCATTGTGTGCCATGTGAAAACTCAGCCCTCTTATTATTAGGGGTCATACACAGACATATTTTTTCTGCATCTGATCCACAAGTTTTGTGGATCAGTTGCAGAACCACTCACTTCACTGGGGCCAAAAAAAATGCGGACAGCACACAGTGTGCTGTCCACATCCGTATGCCTGTTCTGCAGCACCCCCAAAAAAAATTAACTTGAACTTGTCATATTCTTTTCAGTATTAGGTACAAGCATAGAACAGATCTAGAGTGCCAGATGTTTCAGACTGCAAGAACAGCTACGGCCATGTGCATGATCTCTTACACTGTTCTTCTTGGTTTTATAAATACCCTATATGTGACCCTATTCTATTGCTGAATTTTGGAGTAAAAAGGCTCAGGAGTAAAAGAGCTTTTGAGACCCAATGTGGTGCCCAGCTGGTATCATCAGACACTCACACTGCTTGAATTCTTAGACAGGTTCTCTTGGGTAAAGAAATGCCATAAACATGGATGAAAGCTGCTTTATTGGCAGGCAACAGAGCTCAGAAGGGAAAGAGCCGTATTTGTCTTTTGGAGCGTGGATTTTGCTGGAATATTTATTGGCTGTCACATCACATTTGCAGCTAACTGACTGCTCGTCAGTGGAGGTGAAGAGTTGTATTTACATGCAACAATCATCTCCACTGTATGAGGATGCACAATGACTACTACTATTGTTTATCTTCATACAAATTATTTGTACCTAGGCAGCGGAATTCCCAGAAATGAAGTTTGAAGTGCCTACACGATGTTAATTTAACAGGGAGACGTGTTCATGTACCTGCTAGATCACCGTTTATATTAGGAAAGAACTTGGTCTGAGTTGAAAGCAGATTTGCTCAGCTTGCTGTCCATTGTGTCTTCTTCTCCTTTGCATCTTTACTTTAAGAAAATAGGGGATTATTTATCACACTTGTGTAAAGTAGAATTGACTTAGTTGCCTATAACAACCGATCAATCAAGATCAAGCTATATTTTGCAAGTAGGAAGCTT
Organism: Rhinella marina; assembly: GCA_900303285.1. Classification (NCBI taxonomy): domain Eukaryota; kingdom Metazoa; phylum Chordata; class Amphibia; order Anura; family Bufonidae; genus Rhinella; species Rhinella marina. Next base: position 20,542 of record ONZH01006041.1, read on the forward strand.
GCTTATGTAAGCATGATATTATAAAATTTACTGGTAGCGTTGTGCGAATCAAATTATCCGAAATGGATTAGCCTCAAAGCAGAATTTCCCCATGCTTCATGGTGGTAAAAAAAAAAAAAAAAAAAAAAAAAATTTCATACACTCTAAAGAGGCTGCGGAGATCCCAAGCGAAATTTCACTGGCTGGCGTGGTGTCGTCATACATCACAAGATTTTGAGCGGGAACTTCAATCAAGATGGCTGCGGCGGCCTATTTGTGCTTAAATAGATGAGGCGAGTATAATTATTTTTTTAACCGAGTGTCTGGGTCTTTGAGGCTTAGGCTCACTGCATTCACTGGCACATGGGTAGAACTTTGGTGGGAACTCGCTTATTGCTGCGCTTATATTTAAATATAGTTTACATATAGTTAAATATACATTTATGAATAGTTAAATACAGCAAATTAAAAAAAAAAATTATATTGCTTAAAACATAGAAAACAATATAAAAAGAACTGTAGGAATTTGTTGTTTAACAATTAATCTAGGCTATATCCTTAAGTATTTAAAAGAGCATATCATCTGCTCTATCATCAAATACATAAAACCTGTTACCAATGAGAAAAATGCAAATGGATAAAAGTTCACAAAAATAGTCAGAGATCCATCATCTAGACATTAGCCTCACAATGACAACTACTCCAGTCATTCAGATGGTAATTATCTGCCGCCCAAACCAGACAACAGTCCAGGGGTTTCAGGAGAAACAAGGTAAAAAGAAACGTTACTCTTGCAAGTTTCCCCCTGACAACCTTTAGTCTCCTAGGACCTGGAAAAAAAAACTCTTATAAGGCCCCTTTCACACGAGCGGGAGACTCGCATGTCTCCCGCAACGGATCTACAGGGCTGGACTCTGCACTGACAGGGATCGCATAGCATTATATGCGATCCCTGTCCGTGCGGAGTCCAGCCCTGTAGATGCGTTGCGGGAGACATGCGAGTCTCCCGCTCGTGTGAAAGGGGCCTAAGGGACAGAAGGTGTTTAACCCTTTCAGCACCATGCCACTTTTCCCGTTAAATCCCAGGCCGATTTTTGCAAATCTGACCTTTGTCACTTTATGTGGTAATAACTTTTGAACGCTTTTACTTATCCAAGCCATTCTGAGATTGCTTTCTTGTGACACATTTTACTTTAGGACAGTCATAAAATTAGTCAATATATTTCACCTTTATTTATAAAAAAAATTCCAAATTTGCCAAAAATTTTGAATTTTCAATTTCTCTGCTTTTAAAACAGAAACTGATACCTTATGAATAGAGATGAGCGAGCACTAAAATGCTCGGGTGCTCGTTTCGAATAACGAACCCCATTGAAGTCAATGGGAGACTCGAACATTTTTGCGGGGGACCAAGGCTCTGCCTAGGGAAGGCTGGGTGAAAACCTGGAAACCTCAGAAAATGATGGAAACACCACGGAAATGGACAGGAAAACAGCAGGGGCAGCATGCATGGATGCCTCTGAGGCTGCCTAATCCCACCATTACCCCAAATTCTCAGGCAACAGCCTGGTGGTTACCCTCATGGCATTTGTGCTCACCCAGACCAAGAAAGGCGAGGCAAATACCCATCACATGTTAGGGAAGCACCCAACTAGGTGCAACGAAGGTCCATCACCGCCTGCAGGTGACACCACTGCTAATGCTGGCACTGCAGCTGACATCAAGTTTAGTATCTGTTCTTATCAGTTGCTGTGGCTGTTGGTGGTAAAGTGGTGAGCATAGCTGCTTCCCAGGCAGATGACCTGGGTTCATTACCTGTCTATCGCAGGAAGCAATTAAAAGAACCAAAAAAAAAAAAAAAACACACAGTACAATATCTAATACGTCCCCTACCTGGGTAAATTGTTTGGAGAGAGGGCCTGTAGGGAGGGGGGGGGGGGGAAGGAGGTTTCGCTGGAAGAGCCAGAGGAGTGCCCCCTGGGCTAGCGTGTGTGGTGGTGATAACACCCAGATGGATTTAGAATAACTGTAGCATCAACTGGTATGGTATCGATTCTTCTCAGTTTAATACTGTATACATCCCCTATCTTGGGACCCTATATTTAATGGATTTTTCGAAAACGGAAAAAGAGCTTGCTCTGGCCAGGGGAGTGTCTTTCGCACTGCAGCTAAGGGGACGTGTCCATGCTCCGCCTATCACAGGTCAGGAGGCAATTAAAAGAAGAAAAACAAAAAACATCAGTACAATATCTAATATGTCCCCTACCCGGGTAAATTGTTTGGAGAGAGGGCCTGTAGGGGGGGGGGAGGAGGTTTTGCTGGAAGAGCCAAAGGAGTGCCCCCTGGGCTAGTGTGTGTGGTGGTGACAACATCCCGATGGATTTAGAATGACGCAGGACCCCAACTTAAAAATTTAGCATCAATCAGGTACAGTCGTAAATTATGAGCTCGATCAAGTGTGGCATGACTTTTAGATGGATATTGCATGTGGTCACGTACTCCCTGGAACCCCATAGTCACCCCTTCTCTGATGTGCTAGTCCAGAACATTCTCTGCCCCAATTCGCAAGACCTTTTGCTGTTTCCGTGTGCTGACAGTGTGGATTTACCAGTGTTGTCTGAGCAGGTGGTGGACAATGGCGAGACACAGGTGTCGGGGGGTGAGGTAGTTGCATGGGAAGCAAGTTACAGTGGGGACTTTCTCATGATGGGACAGATTCAACTTGGGGTGGATCAGGCACAGATCAATTTTTTTTGGTGTTTATTTACTTTTTTTTAGCACAAATAACCACAGAGATATTTATTCGTTATCTTCTCTGCGCAGTCTGGCGTTGGGGTTCGTCACTTTGTGCCGCTCTCTCCACAATGGTCTTTAGGTTCTTAGATGGAGACGTTGTCGGCGATTTCAGTACAGAAGCACTTGTTGCTCATCAACAGAACCTCGACCTCCTTGACATTGTGGACCAGGAATTTGCGGAACCCTGTGGGCAGCATGTGTTTGGTCTTCTACTTGCTACCGTATCCAATGTTGGGCAATATAGATACGCAGGTAATATTTTTCACACCTATCCCAAAATAATTTACGCAGTTTGCGCAAATAAAACTGGAAACTGGAATTGGAGAGAGGGCCTGAAGGTGGACCTCCGGAAAAATTTTTTGGAGAGAGGGCCTGTAGGGGGCCCTCCGGAAAAATTGTGCTAAAAGAGTGCCAGTTGGACCTCTAAAAAAAATGGTGTTTTTTGGGTCAGCGTTAGGCAAAGACGATATGGAGGAGGAGGAGTAGAGAAGAGGAATCGGATACATAAGTTATTTAAATCTTTAGCTGCTTTCCCCCGGGAGGAGATTTGAATTCCGGTGAAATCCAGGCTTTGTT